>ML101320.1:13964-58159 GCA_003697995.1 Taxidea taxus jeffersonii | reverse complement strand
AAAAATGCTACCAACATGCTTCACAAGTGCTGCAAATGCCAGACTAAATTGGTTGCAAGACATTAGCCATCAGTGCATTCAAAGAAATAGTCTCTGCAATTAACACTAATTAACCAGCTCTAACAACTGGGAGCCAGTTGGAGAGGTTTATGCTTGAATGTAAATGAGGGAGGTGGGAGGAACTGCTGGAAAGAGACGGTATGGTATATTTTGACTTCTGTGCAGACATATTTCAGTTTACATAAATATTTGAAGATTGGATCAGACAGGATTTACAGCACAACAGCAAAACGAATGTCTTTATAAAAACTTTGATATGGTCTAAATTAGGTTTCAAGGAGGAGGAGCAGCCGTGAGAGTCTTTTTCAGTTAACTTAATGTCCTCACCAGCACCTCATACCACTTAATAAATTACAGGTACCTCTGACTTACAACAAGTGATCAGCATTCCAAGGCTTCAGTTTTAGCTATAGATTTCAGAAGGACCAGACACTGCCTGAGAGAGAGCTTGCCAATCTTCTGTCTTAAGTATTTCATATGTGACCTTTGATTGACCTTGGGTTCTGGGATTTGAGGGTTAAAGTTGTCTTTTGGCATTTGAGTCTGATTTTTTTTTTCTCTTAAAGTCTTTAGAGAAATAAAAGATTGCAAGCTGTTTCTTGTAGAAGAGTTAGTGGCTACCTCACTTACTACACTGTGAAAAACACTTCTTCAAGAAGAGTACTTCTTTCTCAAGAGGTCTGTTTTTATTTCTCTTTGAGCATCTAAGTTGCAAAAAGCTTGTTTAAAATTAGCAGGTTTCTCTGCATAAAGGCAGTTAAAGCAGAGGCAATGCATGAAATGCTAAAGTCTACAGGTTTTCAAGATGAGAGTCATACTGAAAATGGAACCACACAGGATGAACCAAACAAAAGCCCTCACCTCCCTGAAACACTAATTTTCTTAGCATAAATTCTTCCTTCCTGAAGACAGATGGTTGAGGGAAAGGTAGGAACCTTAAGCTACATAATCATCTCTTCAATAAACACATTTTTTATTGAGCCTGATGTTTGATTAGGGGTACACCACGAAATATGTTAGCCTACTTCTGAGTGAAGCAAGAAAGCTTTCATAGAGAGGTTTTGTTTACATTCAATGAAAGAAGAGTCTGACTTGAAGTACTCAGATTTAATCTTGCTATGAATTAAAATGGCTCTATTGTACTATAGTTGCTAGTGCTGTTAGGAAAGGTGAATCCAGGAGTTTTGCCCAGCCATAGAATCTCTTTCTACAAGGCAGCTATACATGTGGCCACAAATAAACAAACATGCCTGGTTTATTGGCAGCTGCGCAGTCCAAGAAGAGTTTATTTTCCTTTAGGAACCCACAGCTGAATAATGTTCTGGTGCCCTGGCTGTTTCATAACTCTCCATGTAATTAAGTAGTTGGCATGACCTTCCATAGCAAGATAATAATAGGAGTTAAGCAAAGGTAGGGTTTGTACAGAAGAACATTCTGGACTGCTCAAGCTCACAAATAAAACCTTTCAAATAAATGCAAAACTGTCTTTCAAATTCGAGGAGTTTTCCCACTACAGTGACAACCCCCACATACACACACACATCCTGCAAGTGATCATGGCAAAATTTCCTGTCACAGAAGACTTGCAAGGTAAAATTCAAATCTATCCAGATTAAGGATTCAATTCAATCTATCCAGATTAAGGATGAATACCAAAACCAGTCATTTGCAAAAGGCAAATCAGTATAGACTGCCAACAGTAAGGTGATTTTAAAAAAGATTTATGATCTAAAAAAATGGTTGGAAGCACAAATTACATGACTACTGAACACTAAGTAGTTGAAATCGAGATCCAGTAGAAGAGATGTGCACCTTTCAACCTGAAATCTGAGTCCTGCTGTCCCCCTAAAAAGCTCAGCAAACAGGCAACAAATAGATGCTCTCCAAATGCCTTCTCTTTCTACACACGCATGCTGCTTCTCCCATCAAGATGTACCGTCTAGGGATGCCTGGGTGGCTCAATGGGTTAAGCCGCTGCCTTCAGCTCGGGTCATGATCCCAGGGTCCTGGGATCGAGTCCCGCATCGGGCTCTCTGCTCAGCAGGGGACCTGCTTCTCCCCTCCCCTCTCTGCCTGCCTCTCTGCCTACTTGTGTGATCTCTGTCAAATAAATAAATAAAATCTTACAAAAAAAAAAGATGTACAGTCTAATTCAATCTTTGAATCTGAGCTGGACTTAATGAACAGCAGAATAAATATGGCAGAAAAAAAGTGGCATGACTTTTGCTAGTTCATTAGAACCTTGCAACAACCCCTAGGTATTTTGGGACATTCATTGGTGCTATGTTTCCTCTTGAATGCTACATGGCCTCCATGCTAGAAGCCCAAACATCATGAGAGCCATATGTGGGCATTTTGGTGAACAGACCCAGCTAGAATACCAACCAATAGTCAGTAGCACCTGCTGGCAATTAGAGTGAGCCATTTTGGATGTGCAAGGGCAACCAACATCTGCCTACAACTCTATGAAGGACCTTAAGCAAGAATTGCCCACCTGGGCTGAGTTAACCTATAGACCAGTGAGAGAGAATAAACTGTGTGTGTGTGTGTGTGTGTGTGTGTGTGTGTGTGTGTGTGTTTGTATGCCAAGTATGAAACTCCTTTATCTTTTGCTTATCAATTTATATGGAATTTTGTAAATTAGGGATATATTAACTCAGGATATTGCCTGACATTTCAATACCATACAGTTTCCCCCTTTTGCTATCTGCCCTTCATCTGCAGCATTTAGTTTTAGGTTTAGTTTTTTAAATTGATGTAGTCAAATATTGCAGTTATATGCTTTTATGACTTCTGCTTCCACATGCTATTTCATAGGCCTGCCCCACATCAAAACCATATTATTTGGTCATTTATGTATTAATTTAACAAATATTCACTGAGCACATAGCCTATGCCAAGTACTCCTCTCTGTTGCTAGGTAGACAGTATGAATAAAATAGAACAGGACCATGCCTTTACTAAGCTAACAGTCTCCTATGGAATGAGGAGAATTTGAACACAGAACTGCTACAAAGAATGTTATCTGGGGTGCCTGGGTGGCTCAGTGGGTTAAGCCTCTGCCTTCAGCTCGGGTCATGATCTCAGGGTCCTGGGATTGAGCCCCGAATAGGGCTCTTGCTCAGCAGGGAGCCCGCTCTCCCCAGTCTCTCTGCCTGCTCCTCTGCCTACTTGTGATCTCTCTCTCTGTCAAATAAATAAATAAAATCTTTAAAAAAAGAAAAAAAGATTGTTATCTGTAATGATGGGGGAAAGTAGCAGTTGCTATGCAAGCCTATAATAGTTAAGGGTTTCCAGGGAGCTCAAGGAAAGTTTCCCAGAAGAAATAAGGTTTAAGCTAATTCCTCAGATATAGGTAGACAGGTAGGTAAGTAGGTGGATTGATCTTAGCTTTCCATCTAATGGAAATTGGATCCATCAGGATTCATCAGGAGTTAATTCAAGTTCAAGTAAAAACGTCCATAGGCAATATGACATAAATGTAAACTATTGTTTTTACATACTGGATTTTTTTTTCTTTTCTTTTTAAAAAAATTTTTTTTAATTTATTTAATTTCTTTTCAGTATAACAGAATTCATTGTTTATGCACCACACCCAGTGCTCCATGCAATACATGCCCTCCATAAAACCCACCACCTGGCTCCCCCAACCTCCCCCCTCCACTTCAAAACCCTCAGAATGTTTTTCAGAGTCCATAGTCTCTCATGGTTCAACTCCCCTTCCAATTTCCCTCAACCCCTTCTCCTTTCCATCTCCCCATGTTCTCTGTGTTATTTGTTATGCTCCACAAATAAGTGAAACCATATGATAATTGACTCTCTCTGCTTGACATACTGGATTTCTACATGTACTTGAGCCTGTTTCTACCTAGTTTCTGTAACCTGTTCTAAAAATCTGCCTCTTTTTTTGCCTCATAGATATTCTCCTCATAATTGGTCTTTTAATTTCATATTGGGCCAAGATATAAAATAATTCATCTTTTTCCTACTGATGCTTTTTACTCTAAATTATTTTTCTTGATATGTACTTGTATTATTGTCATTCTATTATATAATCAATTTGTAATCACATTTCATAGTTTTTAGTTTAACTTTTTAAAATATTTATTATTTTAAAATAATTTGTACTTGGGGCGCCTGGGTGGCTCAGTGGGTTAAAGCCTGTCTTCAGCTCAGGTCATGATCCCAGGGTCTGCTCAGGTCATGATCAGCAGGGAGCCTGCTTCCCTTCCCCTCTCTGCCTGCCTCTCTGCCTACTTGTGATCTCTGTCTATCAAATAAATAAATAAATAATCTTAAAAAAATTTTTGTACTAAAGTGTACACAGTATATACACACTACTGAATGAGTTATAATAAAATGATATGAACATACCACCAAGCTCTGGGCTCTGAAGACCCACTGTGTTCCTTCCTAAACTATCCTCCTTCCACTCCCTTGAGTTAATCCTGTCCTGAATTACCATTAAGTACTCTCTTACTTTTCTTTATAGTTTTACTACCTGTATATTTTCTTAAACAATATAGTTTTAGTTTTGCCTTGTTTCCAACTTTTTCTAAATGAAATTATTCCATATATATATTTGTATTTTTCTGTAAATTTCTTTTGTGGCTCTACAGTGTGTGTGTGTGTGTGTGTGTGTGTGTGTGTGTGTGTTTACATATGTTGATGTGCACAGTGTAGTCACTTAGCTTTTACTTTTTGTAGTATTCTATTTTATTTTTAATCCATTCTACTATTGATGGATATTTGCATTACTTCCAGATTTTTCTTAATAGGAGTAATGCTTCCCTGAACATCTCCTGGATTGTGTGTGAAACTTTCTCTAAGATTTATAAAAAGTGCTAGAACATAGGTATGCACATATTCAGCTGTACTAGTTAATGGAAGGTTGTATTATAAAGTGTACCAATTATATTCTCTCATTCTTTGAAAATTTCTTTTACTCCATATCCTTGCTAACACTTGATATTAAACAACTTTTATTTTTTGTTATTCTGGTAGATATGAAAAGAATGTCATTGTGGTTTTTATTTACATTGTGTGGACACATAATGAAGTTAATATTTTCACATATTTGAGGGGCATTTGTGTTTCTCCTTCTTCCAAAATGACTGTTCATTACAATTGCCCATTTTTCTATTAGCTTATTCAACTTTTTCTTAATGATTGAAAAGAGTTCTTTTCATATTCTGGATACTATCCTTTTGGTTAATGCCAAATGGTTATATGGGCAAATGTCTTCCCTTTCTTTATGCATGTAGTATCTTCTAATGAGGTAAAATTCTTGATCTTAATGTAGTTAAACATATTAACCTTTTCCTTTATCATTACTTTTCGTGTCTCACATAGTAAATCTTTCACTACCCTTACATCCCAAAGATAATCTCTATTTTTTCTAAAAGGTTTTAAATTTTGCCTTTCAATTTTTAAGTCATGAATTCTTTTGGAACTGACTTTTGTTTAAGATGTGAAGAGTATTTTCCATTTTTCATCCTTCACTAAGACAACCAGTTGTCCCCCCACTTTTTACTGAATAGTCCTTCCTTGTCTCATTAATCTTGTGCCCAATGAAGGTGACATAATTTAGGAGTCCCCAAATTTACGGAGAACTCTTCAACCCACCCTCTCCTTGATTAAACTCCAATTTTTGCTCTTATCCCTTCAGGACACTTGGACTGTTAAAATCCAGGCAAAGTCCACCAGGGAGAAGCATCAGATGTTGCACAAGGCAGATAACACTCTGAGGTCACATCCCCCTGTGGAATCACTCTTTCTTCTGTTTCTGGCCTCTAATTATTTCACTTACTTTACTACCAGTTCAGTCATAATTTTATAAATATGTATCTCAGTATAACAGACTTGTCCACACCTTCAATTTAAAATATTGCCCTTAACTTTAAATCTAAATCAATTCTATCCTTTTATCTAGTTCTTTTGATTTCATTTGTAAGTTGGGTTTCTTTCTTTCTTTCTTTTTAAAGATTTTATTTATTTATTTGTTTGTTTATTTATTTGAGAGAAAGAGTGTCTGCAGGAAGGGTGGGAAGAGCAGAGGGAGAAAGTGAAGCAGAGTCCCCACTAAGGAGGGATCCGAGATGCAGGGCTCAATCCCAGGACCCCAAGATCATGAACTGAGCCAAAAGCAGATGCTTAACTGATTGAGCCACCCAGGTGCCCCTCTTTATTTCTTTTTACATTATTATTATCTTTTATTTTTATTCTGATGGGCTGAGTTACATTTGCAAGAAATTTTCTAGTAAGGATTCATGAATAAGCTCTTTCCTGAGAATATTTTACTATTGGCCTCACATAAAAAAGATAACTTGGCTAAGTGGCACTATCTTCCCCTTGGCATTCTATGGATTATTCCTTCATCTTCCATCTGAAAATGCTTCCAAAGAGTCTGACATTAATCTGAACTGTTTACCTGCTTTTGTTTTTGTGTATGGAGGTTTATGGATGTAGGGGGAGATATGCAGTGAGAGTGACCTGTCTCAGTTTCTATTTGTGGATGATATAATTTTTTTTCTTTTTGATGTTATTAATTTCACCAAAATGCATATTTTTTTAAAGATTTTATTTATTTATTTGAAAGTGAGGGAGCACAAGCAGGGGGAAGGGCAGAAGGAGAGGGAGAAGCAGGCTAAGCAGGGAGCCCAACAGAGGGCCTGCGGTGGGGGTGTGGGCTGGATCCCAAGACTTCGAGATCATGGCCTGAACTGAAGGCAGATGCTTAACTGAATGAGTAACCGAAGCGCCCTCACCAAAATTCAACTTGTTGTGAGATGTTATTTATTAAATTTTCCTAAGCAAACAGAAACCCTTTCAATCTGGATTTTCAAGTCTTTTTTTTTTTTTTTACTTTATTTAAGCTTTATTTAAACATATGATGTAACCCCACCCCCCTCACCCAACCCCTCTTCCCCCCACCCCCCTCAGTTTGTTTTATGACATTAAGAGTCTCTTTTGGTTTTTCTCCCTCCCGATTTTCAAGTCTTTTTAAATTTTAGGTAAGTTTTCTTATAGTGTATCTCCGAATACTTTTTTCCCTTCTCTTTTCTTGTCTATAAATTGCTATTTCAGGGTGCCTGGGTGCCTCAGTGAGTTAAGCCTCTGCCTTAGGCTCAGGTCATGATCTCGGGGTCCTGGGATCGAGTCCCGCATCGGGCTCTCTGCTTAGCAGGGAACCTGCTTCCTCCTCTCTCTCTGCCTGCCTCTCTGCCTACTTGTGATCTCTCTCTGTCAAATAAATAATCTTAAAACAAAACCCTGCTATTTCATATGTCTTAGATCTCCAATGGCTATTCTTTATATCCATAATTCCTTTCTAATCTCTTACAAGTCAGTCCTTTTCCTTAGCCATTTTTATGATTTTTCACAATCCCATCCTTCATTTCACTGATTTTGGTGCTTCACAGTATCAATATTGTGAATATTTTTACTTTTACTGAAAGTAAAAAAATATTGTGAATATTTTTACTTTTACTTTTACTGTGAATATTTTTTCCTTTTCCTTTTCCTTTTACTGCTTCTAATGTAATTTAAATTTCTGCAACAAAATGGCAGTGCTGGTCAGGCCATAGTCATGATTACTCTACATTATTTCAAATTTAAAATGTCCTAAAAATCTTACAATTTTTTTAAATTTCATTGAGGAGTTTAACTCAAGAAAAAGTATAACTAGTTTTATGGAAAGGAGGAAAAAGTTTAAATGTAAAAGGATATATTGGCATGTATAATAATGTCTTTACATGCTCTTAGTTTCTTTTCTCCAAATGCACATTCCATTTTAAGGAAGAATTTAGGAAAATAGCCAAGCATGAGTAAGTTCTGCCATACCCAGATTGAGCTGACAAATTCCCTTCACATTCTACAATTCTATACCATATACTGTTCAGATTGTTAAAAAGTCTCATCAGCTCTGACATATCAAGGATATTTGTATATAATTTTTTCTTTTTAATGAAATAACCACTGTTTTCTATCATATTCAAGACTGCCCCCCCACAACTGAATCCTGTCCAAAATATCAAAAGACAGATATGGCAATCATAGTGTTTTCCACCCTTAGGGTCTAAATGAAATACAAAGAAATCCCAGAAAGAACCGGACCAGATCACTTCTCCCATTCCTTTGGAATAGAACAGTACTTCAGATATGAAATAATTTCACAGATTCTAATTTCAATTATTATATCTTATTTATGAATGGGGAAGCTATGGTGCAGTGGAGGGAGCTCTCTAAAAATAGCTAGCAAACTGAGATTTCAATAAACACCAGACCCTTTATCTGTCAATATATTTTTAAAAGTGCATATGAAGGGACGCCTGGGTGGCTCAGTTGGTTAAGCGGCTGCCTTCGGCTCAGGTCATGATCCCGGTGTCCTGGGATCGAGTCCCGCATCGGGCTCCTTGCTTGGCAGGAAGCCTGCTTCTCCCTCTGCCTCTGCCTGCCTCTCTGTCTGCCTGTGCTTGCTCTCACTCTCTCTCTCTCTGATAAATAAAAATTTAAAAAAAATAAAATAAAATCTAAAAGTGCATATGAAAATGTATGTGCAAGAATACCTTTACCCCTTTAGAGTAGGTGGAACTACTATTGTGACATTGTCATTTTCAAGGGAAAATTATGTGGGCAGCTTCCTTTATGTGAGACAAATAAGAGCTGTGCAGGAATTTGCTAATTAGTATGTGGTGATGGCTCCACTCAGTAGCCCTGGCACAAGGCTCCAGTGGGGATAACACAAGAATTTTTTAAAGTCATTTCTCCAAGTATTAAAAAAATGAACAGAATTAGAATTCTTTAACTTAATAAGGAAGAATTATTTAACTTAAGAAGAGAGAATGCCAAGGGCTAAATTTGTTATTTTCAAGTACCTCAGGGTACAACTCTCTGCAGCCTATAAACAGAAAAATTAGGTAAGTGTGGCAAAAAGAGTTAAATTACAGCAAAACAAAACCAAAACGAAGAGAAACAAACTGCCAATCACAATGATTAGAGAAAAAAAAATCACCAAAGAAATAACAAAAGTAGTAATAACAATAATAATACCAATTATTTAATATATATTGGTTTCTATTTTAAGCACTATATAAACATTATCTTATTAAATCCTCATAATAATGTTCTACAATAAGTATTGTTACCTCCACTGAACATGTACTTATTTAACGATTTTTTTTTAGAGGGCCTGCTCTGTGCCCTCTAGGGCATTGTTGTTAGGCCATTAGATTAAATGTTCATAACACAAGGCAAAATCCCTGGATTTATGAACCTTTTATTCTAGTGGAGAGGAGACCGACAATAAACAAAGAAATAAACAAGAAATGTCACTTAGGGTGAAAAGTATTATGCAGAGAATGAAAACTAAAGGGATAGAATAGTTACTGGGTAAATCAGGCAATCAGAGAAAGTATCTCTAAGAAGATGGGATCTGACTGCAGAGAAGGAACCAGCTAGGGAAAAGGGAAGTGGCAAGAATAGAGATAGAGAGAGCAAGTAGAGACAAGGACCTAAGGCAGGAACAAATTTGTGGAAGACGGAAGACCACTGTGACTGGAGCATAGCAGACATGGGAAAATGGCACAAGACAACCAAGGGGAGGGCAGAGAATAGGTCATGGGGCTTTCTGAAGGTTAAGATAAAGATTCTGATCTTATTCCAAATATTGTGGGATGTCCTGGGAGAGTTTTAAATAGGGGAGTGAAATAACCAGATATATCTTTTTTAAACATCACTCTGGCTTTTGTGTAGAGAATGGATTGTAGGGAAGTCAAGCAGGGAGATCAAGAAGCCTTTCCTAGGAAGCAGAGAAAAGCTTCTCCCAGGAAAAAGGACATAAGAGGGAACCGGGTCACTTATCTGTTCTATAATTTGGTCACAGCTAGAGCCTATTAAATTCTCCCACTCCATGGTGGTTAGACAGTGTCAATGAGCAGTGTCAATCTGGTAGAAAACTTTCCAGCTGATAAATAGTGTCTTCCTTTTTTCTTTTTTTAAACTTTCAAGTCTTTGCTGCAGTTAACTTACCTGTCAACATATCCCAATTCCCCCCACCCCAAAAAAGACAAAGCAAAAAAAATTCCATTTTTGCACTGTCTTCAGTCATGTGGAAATGCCCTAAAATGTGTCTTCTATGGAATGGATCTGACTAGGGCCAACTGCTATCTGTAATACAAGGCCGACTCTACCCAGAGGATCTTTTTCCTGTCCTTCTAATATATGGCCCAGAAGAATTAATGTGCAGGAATTCTTAAGGGACTCTATTACACTGGAGAAACTCAGCCTGCCAAAATTATTGTTAAAAAAAGCAAAGGTTTTGATTAGGTTATTCCTCAAATTTCATTGCATAAGGGGGAATAAATAATGTGGCATACATGATTCAGTTCCTTGATGAAGGGAAAAAGATCAAGGAATCATAAGCATTCATATATCCATCATGAAATCATCTACATGCATCTCTCATCCTCCTTCTACAATTGCTCAAGTCAAATGAATAATATCCAATGCCTATATCCAACATGTGAAACAAATATTGGAGAAACAAATTCCAGTTCAAGATGGCAATGTAGCAGGATCTTGGGCTTACTTCCTGCTATAGAAATACTGAATCTACAGCTATATATGGAACAACATCCTCTGAAAAAAAAACTAAAAACTGAGCAAACAAGAGAAGGCCACATTGAAGCAGGTACTAGAGACTGGGACACAGTATTGCCATAAACTCCACCCCTAAGGCAGTGACTCACTATTAAGAGGGAACTCAAAACCAGGAGCTTCTCCCTGAGGAGCAAAGTATTTGAACCCTACACCAAGCAACTCAACTCTTAAGACAAGCACATGAGGAACAAGCTCCCAAAACATCTAGCTTTATAACCCAGTAGGGCTCATAACCACCCACAAGGCTATAATGATCTAAGGACACCATCTAAAGGGCTTGCTCTGAAACTCACCTGTCCCAGGGCCTAGCAGAGAAACAGCCAAGAGAGGTCCCTAGACCTTACGTGAAAGAGGCTCATTTTCTAATCTTAAAACGCTAGCCTGAGGGATGGGCAACTTCTTTAGCCCATAGCTGGTGGCTGCTGGCTGGTGAGCACCACCTTCCTGCTTTCCCTCTGCCTTCCTCTAGCCAGTGAGTACCCCATTATTATTATTATTATTATTATTATTATTATTATTATTATTATTTATTATTATTGCAAGGGGTTTTTTCCCTTTCTCCTTTTTTTTCCCCTCTTTTTTTTCCTGCAGGTACCATCTATATGCTGTCCTTCTCCCTCATTTGAGAGTAGAGTGGTGTTTTTTACGTGTCTGGTGCCCTAGTTTTTATGGGTACCACCTGGGAGAGTCCCCTTAATTGCCTGGCTGGGGGCTGGGGTAGGGATTGGGGGTTAGAAGGGCAATGCTTGCATTCTTGGGTCACACAGAATTGTAACAAGTAGAGAGAGAGTTCAGGGCAGTCTACCACTCCCAGAGAACTACACAGACAGCAGCAGGCTGAAATACATCCCCATCTTTCTGTGAAAGAGGCCTATTCACTTGTCCTGGAGCTTTGGCTTGAGGAGCAAGCTGTAGGTTTGGCACACACTGAGGTGCATGTGGAAGTGCTCTCAGGGAACACAAGCCAAGAGATGCCATCTATGTATTCTCCTCTGCCTCACTACACCTCACCAGTATCTCCCAGGAAGGAGCATATTTATACATTTGTCTGGAGCCCTGATTTTTGAGAATGCTGCTCAGGAGGCACCTCTAGATCAGCTGGCTCTGGTGGCAAAGGGGCTTCATCTTTGTGAGGCTTCCACTTGTGGTTCCAGAGGCCTGTCTATATTTGCATATTTTAAAAGCTGCTGCCTGAGGGTCTCACTTGAGTCAGTCTGCATTTGTGTGCTGACCAAGATCCTCCCCTTAGGGACACTGACAGGTCTCAACACACCCTCAACTATTGGGAGCTTTTAAAAATAAAATAGGCTGTATGGACAATCATAAAAGTTTGAGAGATAGCCAAGAGCTAGGGCAGGATTGAACAATAAGGTTCATCTCCTACAGGAGGCCACACCTTGAAGATTCAGATAGGTGGCTGTTTTATCTAATGCATAGAAATGAACAAAGACAGTCAAGCAAAATGAAGAAACAGAGAAGTATGTTCCAAATGACAGAACAAGACAAAATCTCAAGGGGTTTAAAAAAAAAAAACCTTAATGAAATGGAAATAAGTAATTTTCCAGATGTTGGAAAAACACAAGTAAATAAAACCTTGAACTTCAATGATTTAAAAAAGAAAAGTAATACTGAAATACTTGATCTGTTTCTTAGAACAAACAGGCTGCCCAAATCATGCCTACTACAGGATGTCGCTATGATCTACAGATACAAGGAGTCAGTAGTAATAAAAATACCAACAATAACAACAATATTTGTTGAGAGCATCCTGCAGGTCAGACACTATGTCAATTGCTTCTAGATCTTTTCCTAAGGATGAAGATGTTTCTTGATCTACTAATGACATGTGTTGCCAGAAGTGAAAGAAATCTTTGCAATGTTCTTTGGAACTCACTAGAAGCATTTTCGCATTAGGGTAACTTGTTAAATAAAAATGATGCTTGATTGTTCTGCTTCTATGCCCAAAAAAGTGTTGAGAGGATTTATCTAGATAGAAATAAGAGCGTCCTAATGCTAAAAATATTAAAAAACAAAACATATATCATTAAGTCACACAGTTTTGGCTTCCAATCGAAAAAGAGAAGGGAAAAAATATGTATAAATGCAGAAAGCATTTAATTCCTTCTATTACATGTAAATGGTATAAATGGTGTATTTTGAATATAACAAGAGTTGATGAATCATGTAACTAAGGTCATTATGTAAGAAAGCTATTAATACACTGAAAGCAACAATAGTATGCTTTTTCTCAATACTTAAAAATTAAGGGCTTTCACACGAAAGTAGTCACTTAAAAAAATAATGCTACTTGTTCTAGTTCTTAGTAGCCATTAAGTGTCACATTTACATTATTACCTTTCCACTTTAAAAAAAGTGGGAAATTAAGTGGATTAAGAAAATGAAAAAAGAAATCATCCATTATCTCACTATCCAGCATCAATGACCTTAATTTTTTTTGAC
The DNA here is from genome assembly GCA_003697995.1 of Taxidea taxus jeffersonii. Classification (NCBI taxonomy): domain Eukaryota; kingdom Metazoa; phylum Chordata; class Mammalia; order Carnivora; family Mustelidae; genus Taxidea; species Taxidea taxus. Next base: position 44,980 of record ML101320.1, on the reverse strand, counting down.
AGATTGCATTCCAGCTTTTTTCTTAGACAAATTTTATATTTTTATAGTTAAGAAACAACTATATGTATACTTTCTTAAACTTGGTCTTCTCACTTAGACTTATAAGTACTTTCCCATGTCATTAAAAATTCTTCATAAATATTAATAGTTATAAAATACTACACTTCTAACTCTCTATTTTTGAACATTTAGTCTGCTTCCAATGTTTTCCTATTATAAAAAAGCACTGGAAAATGTAATATTCATGACATCACAACACAGCTTTAAAAAAAAAGTAAAGTAGCTCTTATGCCATGAATAAGCAAGCAGAAGTGGTATTCTTCACCTATACTTGCATCCCCCAATCTGGGTCATAAAGCAATTAAAAGAAGGATACACCAAAAAAATCTCCCTAGATATGGCATATTGATTAACAGGGTAGAAGACCTCAGTAGTAACATGAAAGTTATCCAGTAATTCTTCTTGCCCATCTCACTATCAGCTACCACTTCCCATCACTCCAAGAAAATTCAGAGTCTACTGGACAGAGAGGTCTGTTGAATATCGAGAAATGTCTCTGTACACTAGAACCTTCAACCAACTTCCCAGAAGTCCCAACATAGACCTAGAATATGTTTTTGCCCAGGACTACTGGCTTGCACAACCCCAAAGTTACCATTTGTATTATTTTCTGTGTAAAGTTTTCCCTTTGAGTTTTTCAGTATTGCTCCAGACTATTTCACACATTTATATAAAAGCAAAATGAAAAACAGGACAGAAGTATCCTCTGGCTTTTTAAAAAGTCTTTTTGTTGATCTCACCTCAGTGCTAATGTTGGGAGTATCCTTTGGTTTTAGTGGCCAAGGCTCCATTTGTTCAATTAGTTTGAACATATTTCCCACACAGAAAGGCTTTTTCAAACGCTCCCAGAGATATGGGGATACAGGGCCTACCTATGACAAAAACTGAACCAGGACAACAGAGAAACCCCATTCCCACCACCAGGCTAGCAAGCACCAAGTAACAAGAAATATGAGTCTGCTGTTGGTTGAGGGTCAAGAGCACAAAGAGTAACTTTCTCCATGGCACAGGAGCACAAGAAAGGTTTGAAGTTGAAGATGGAGCAAAAACATTAAAAAAACCCTCCAGTAATTCAATCATCACTACTATGCACAAGGTAGTATTAGAGGAATTTGAAGCCAGTGATATACTGAAGGTAACTATAACAATAATAAAAAACAAATACAGCAAAAATGAACTACTGGGATTTCATCAAGATCAAACGCTTTTGCACAGCAAAGGAAACAGACAACAAAACCAAAAGACAACCCACAGAATGGGAGAAGATATTTGCAAATGACATATCAGATAAAGGGCTAGAATCCAAAATCTATAAAGAACTTAGCAAACTCAACACCCAAAGAACAAATAATCCAATCAAGAAATGGGCAGAGGACATGAACAGACATTTCTGCAAAGAAGACATCCAGATGGCCAACAGACACATGAAAAAGTGCTCCACATCACTCAGAATTAGGAAAATACAAATCAAAACCACAATGAGATACCACCTCACACCAGTCAGAATGGCTAAAATTAACAAGTCAGGAAATGACAGATGCTGGCGAGGATGCAGAGAAAGGGGAACCCTCCTACACTGTTGGTGGGAATGCAAGCTGGGGCAACCACTTTGGAAAACAGCATGGAGATTCCTCAAAAAGTTGAAAATAGAGCTACCCTATGACCCAGCAACTGCACTACTGGGTATTTACCCTAAAGATACAAATATAGTGATCCAAAGAGTCACATGCACCCAAATGTTTATAGCAGCAATGTCCACAATACCCAAACTATAGAAAGAACCTAGATGTCCATAAACAGATGAATAGATAAAGAAGATGTGGTACATATATACAATGGAATACCATACAGCCATCAAAAGAAATGAAATCTTGCATTTGCTACAACGTTGATGGAACGAGCGGGTATTATGCTGAGTGAAATAAGTCAATCATAGAAAGACAATTATCATAGGATCTCCCTGATATGAGGAAGTTGAAAGGCAACGTGGGGAGTTTGAAGGGTAGAACAGGAATAAATGAAATAAGATGGGATCAGGAGGGAGTTTACACACTCACTGGACTTGAGAAAAGAGTGGAGGACCTCAGTGAGACCCTTAACAAAGAGACAAAAAAACATAAGAAAGAATCAATCAGAGATGAAGAACTCAATAATTAAAATTAAAAGTACACTAGATGGAATGAGTAGTGGACTATAAGAAGCAAAAAACAGATCAGCAACCTGGAGGACAGAGTAGTACAAAGTAATCAAGCTGAACAGGAGAGAGAGAAAATAATAATAAAACTAAAGGAACTCAGTAACACCATCAAGCATAATAACATTCACATTATAGGGATCCCAGCAGGAGAAAAGAGAAGAAAGGGGGAAGGAAATTTATTTGAAGAAATAATAATTAGAAACTTCCCAAATCTGGAAAAGGAAACAGAAATCCAGATCGCAAAGAGAGTCCCCAACAAAATCAACCCAAGGAGGTCCACAGACATACAGTAATTAAGAGGGCAAAAAGTAGTGATAATTTTTAAAGCAGCAAGAGAAAAGAAAATAGTTATATGCAAGGGAAACCCCATAAAATTAACAGCTGATTTCCCAGCAGAAAGTTGGCAGGCCAGAAGAGAGTGGCATAATATATTCAAAATGCTGGGGAGAAAAAATCTTACAGCCAAGAATATTTTACCAGCAAGGCTATCATTTAGAATAGAAGAGATGAAGAGTTTCCCAGATAAAAGTTAAAGAAAGTCATCATCCCTAAACCAGCTTTACACGGAATGTCAAAAGGGACTCTTTGAATGGAGAGGAAAGACCATAAGAGTAAGAAAAGTAGTATTATTCATATTTTGGAGTTCTCTGAATCTACATCTTTGCCTTATATTTTCCCCTGTTCTAGCTTGCTTTCTTCCCTTTCTTACAGATTTCACCTCGGAGCTCTCCCTCAAGATTCCCTTTCTCAATCTCTGCTTTTGAGGACCTAGATGAAAACACTCAACATTTCACCACAAATGATGGCCTTAACCAGAGGCTTTTCTACATGTTGTTTATAAGAAATTCCTTCTATTTCTTGTTTCCTATAGAATTTATGTCAAGAATGAATACAATTTTTTTGGTAAATTATTTTCCCACATTTATTTATATGAGCATATGATTTTTCTCCTTTGTTTAATGTAGTAACTTTTGCAGAGTAATAAAATTTTTAGGATAAATGGAATTTGATCATAATTTTTATTTTTTTATAAATATTTTATTTATTTCTTTGACAGAGAGAGATCACAAATAGAGAGGCAGGCAGAGAGAGAGAGAGAGGAGGAAGCAGGCTTGCTGCCGAGCAGAGAGCCTGATGCGGGACTCGATCCCAGGACCCTGAGATCATGACCTGAGCCGAAGGCAGAGGCTTAACCCACTGAGCCACCCAGGTGCCCTGATCATAATTTTTCAAAGAATTTCTTAATCTAGTAACTTAAAACTTTTCAAACTATAAAAAACAAGATTTTTTTTCTTTTTTTACAAGAATTCTGAAGATTAGAGCGGGTAAAACTCATTGATACTAAGCAGGGAGCATCAGGAGAAAAACCAAATACATTTAAACCTTCCAAAGCTTCTAAGAGCAAGAAGAATATTGGCACAATTCTTATTCAGTGAGTCTGCACCAGGTCTGCAGAAGGAACAGTCCTGCCTGCAGGCAAGTATGGAATGAGAGGGTCTGCAGGTACCCATCAATCTTCTGGCTTCTAAAACCAGATTTTGCTTGAAGAGCCAATAAAACTCTGTGCTTCAGTCTAGAGGCACAGCTGTTCTGAGGATCAAGACACAAAGGCTCATCAATCACAGAGGATTATGAGAGTAGGGAATAGATGACGGAATCCACAAACTGGCATAGAGCTTTTCACAGAATAGATTTTCAATAAACATTGGCGGATTCACAGATTTTTATTACCTATGTGTCATAGAACACCTTCCTCATCTTTACTTTGTTCCTTTAAAAGTTGGAGGAACTTGGGGCACCTGGGTGGCTCAGTGGGTTAAGCCTCTGCCTTGGCTCAGGTCATGATCCAAGGTTCCTGGGATCGAGCCCTGCATCGGGCTCTCTGCTCAGCAGGGAGCCTGCTTCCCCTCTTTCTCTGCCTGCTTCTCTGCCTACTTGTGATCTCTGTCTGTCAAATAAATAAATAAAATCTTAAAAAAAAAAAAAAAAAGGTTGGAGGGACTTGAACCCAATTGCCAGTCATTTCATCACTAAAGACATATATTTATTAGTGAGAAAATAAATAGCCATCAACATTCTAACTAGAAAATACATAAGTCTTCGTATATGGAATGAAGACACCAAATATACAAGTTCTGGAATGATGAGGTTACCCTGGTCCAAATAACTCATTCAGCCCCTCTCATGACCCTTATTCCTGAGATAGCTTGAAGGGCTGGTCACATATTCATTAGCTACAAGGCTAAAAGATTTCCAACTTTGTTAACCACTGTAAAATGTTTTTTCCATCCTCTGCTAAACTCTACATTCCTCTAAGGCTGTGAATGTGATTTGTCTTTTTTTCTGTCTTTCCTGGCAAAGTACTAAGGACATAACAGATCTGGTCAATTATTATTGAATTAGATATGACTGGCCCACGTGGTTCAACACTGGACCAGGACTTCACTAACACTAGTCTTTAAGCAGGTGTGTTACTGTAGAAAGTATGTGAAGTGAAGCAAAGTGAAGACAGAAACACTCTGCCAAAATAGAAATCCTAAAAAAAAAAAAAAAAAAAAAAAAAAACCTCTGAAATCATGACCTTTCTTTATATTTTTCTATTGTCCTTCCATTTATTTATGAGGTCAAGGGCTTACTGGACACCTTTAACCTAAAGATCTGGGCCGTTCAGCAGCCCAGATCTTTTGAAAGCCTTTTGAAGCCTTTTGAAACAGTCAGTCAGTTGTGAAATAAACACTCCTGATCATCTGATAGTTGCTGACTTGTGACTTGGGTTTTTCAAGGAACTCTCCTATGGCTTAACTATTTCATCAAAGAAGCTGGGCCATTTGTCAGCTCAAAACACTTTCATTAAGAAAAACTGGCCTCTCCTTTATTCTCCCTGACCCAGTCTATTCCTCCCCACCCTTTATAAGCACATTGTCCTGAATAATCTTACTGGTGATACAGTTAACATTGACTTTAAAATTGTTCCATGACCTTAAAATTGTTCCAATTTGGGAGGCAACAATCCTTAGAAAATAGCCACTATTCCTTACATTCTTGGTTTTTACTTTTTACCAGCACTCTGACCCTAAGTATTTTGGCTTAAGTGGCATTACATCAAGTTGCACCAACTAATCAGAATTTTGGAGCTAGAAGGAACCTGAATGATTGGCTAGTCAACTCCACTGTACTGAAACCGAGCTCCAGAATAAATGCTGTAGCCTATATCTATAGACAGATTCAAAAGGAAACATCAATTCTGTATCCTTTCTAATGAAATACTGTGTTACTCTACTGTCATAAACCAAATCTGAGAAAATGAGCTCATGAGTTCATGCCCAGCAACATAAAAATGTTCCCAATTCTCTAGAAACAATGTGATAATTTAAGCAAGCAAGACCTCACTCTAGGTTCCCACCAAAATGAAGGAGCAGAGTTGCTATGAACATTGATGCCTCCTGGGGAATTTCCTCTTATATCCCAAGAAAGGAGAGGGTCAATACCTCATTTTGACATATCTTTTTCACATTCTTGATTTATATAACCTCTTATTTCTACATTTAGTAGGGTTCACTGGAATAGGTCTCAAACACCTTATCAAGCAGTATTTAGAGATCTTTCTGTGCTATTTTTCCTGTGTATTCCAGACTCATACCCTCTCCTCTAAGGAAGGCTCCACAAAGATGGGAGAGTACAGATGAGTCACCTCTAGAGTCTAGGAAGGGAGCCTGCTAAAACTGTCCTCCTTCCAGTAAGAAATTGTTTTTTCTGACCTCTATGTGAATAGAACTTGAAAACTTGAACTTTGAGTTGTGATTTGATACCTGAAATTCCTTTCATTCCACAATTAAAGATAAGGCATTCAGGGTAAACATAGCAGAACTAAGTGTTCTCTGGACTCACTAATGCTCATAAAAGAATAAATGACTACATGGGTCAATTCCTAAAGCTAATTTTGGAAAAAGAAGAGGAAAAGGAGAGGCCAAGGGCACTAAAGGGAGAATGAACACAGGAACAAAGAAAGGCTGGAGGCTTCAAAAAGAAAGTCTGCCCACTTCACCATCTGCCCTGAATAATGCTATGTCTAATTGCTTCCAGATCTGCTCCTCACTTTTTTTTTAAATCAACTTTGACCACAAAGGCAACTATTATTGGTTTTCAAATGGATAAGGATATCATTGGGTGGCATCTATCTACATGAAGATGAATGGGTTCTTATAAATAGGCATGCTAGAAAGAGATTTTAAAACATGTAATATACTTTGTATACCTAGGTGTACTACCTAACCAGGATGATATTTTATATTAGCATGGATCTTTCAACTAAGAAGCTAAAAGTTGAAAAGGAATCACAGATTTATTAAAACAGATAATTCAGCTCCCCGGGCACCCACTAGAGTGTTATCTGTATCAGGAGTCACAAAAAAATGAAAGATAAACACTCATGTTAAAAAATTTTCCATAATGGTGTGAATGCTTCCATAAGTGGAACACTAGAAGCAGTGATGATGTTGAGAAAGTGGTAGAATGCAGTCTCTTTTTATTTTCTAGGAGGGAAAAAGCAGAGAAAGAGGAGGAAGAAAAATAGTGGATAGTTCTCCCATGTATACACTACCTGGATTAATATGTAATTGACAAGCTAAGGACAGCATAATAATTGCCTCTATTGTTTACCATCTAGATGGTGGCCAGCCATCTTACCACTCTCTCCACCTGCGGATGGCTTTGTACCAAATGCAGTAAGTGACTGATAGGCCACCATGTAACCTAGCTAGAGAAGACATTCAGGAGAAGTACACACGGAGACATGGTGATGTGCCCAATGGTGGTGTGTGTATCTCTCTGCACTTGGTAAAGAGTCTCACTTTATAACTGCTATGCTGAGTTGTGCCAGAGCAGAGGTAGGTTGGGCCCAGCCAACCCCCCCCCCCCATTTTGGGGAAAACTTCCAGGATCAAAAAAAAGCTCTCATTTCTGTCCTCTCCAAGGTGTTTAAAAAAAAAAAAGGCAGAGCATTCCCTTGACTGTCCTTGCACGGATCTTGGATGTGCTGGGAAGTACTCACCTTTTATGTTTGTTTCATGTTGCAGATTTGCAGGGATGTGATAAAAAACATTCCTCCTCACTCTTTTCTGACCCATTTTCTAAGCTCCTGCCTCTTACCCTTAAATGTGAGACAAGCAAAGAGACCAAGACTTTTAGTCATAAACTACAGAAAGGCTTTCCATGGAAAGGTACCATGAACCTAACTGCTATGGCACTAATCTCAGCTCATCTTGCCTCTTACAAGGACCAGGATGGCTGGACATACAAAAATAAGGTTTGTGTAATTTATTCTCATGTGCCCTTGGTCTCTTTGATTACCTTAGTAATCAAAGTGTTCTCTTTGATTACCTTAACTTTCATGGGTTTCCTCAATTTCCAACAAATCAAGCTCAGATTCCTGACACTTGAGGAGGCTCTCCTGGGGGCTGGTAGTAATACTTTGCCTACCTCTCCTTTCACTCCACCTTAACAGTGCTTTATTGTGTCAGTCCTTCCTTTCTTCTGCCCACCTAGACATCTCCCTCTACTCACTCCCTCTCCCTTTAAATCCTGTTCCTCTGTGGCAAACCCTTTTGCATCTCCCTGTAATAAACTCTAGTACACCTTGTCATTTTCCTTCATAACACTTAAGGCTATAAAATAGTTATATGTGTAGTCATCAGTAGGGTGACTTTCTTCCTCGCTAGACAATTAGTTCCCTGAAGACAGGAACAGGATGTATTATGTTCTTTGACATATATGTAGCAGCAAACTGGTAGTAGGTGTTTATATTAATTGTCAAGTTAATGACTATATTAATGAAGGTAAACACCAGTTAAAATTTCTACTTCCTTCATAAGCAGGACCTTTAACCTCTCTAGCTGATTATATTCTTGTTAGTCATCATCTGAAGTAACAGGTGAATGTTGTGCTTCCTGCTGGCACTATCATTTTCCATGTTTTGTCAGCACTATCTGGATCTCAGTCTTATCTCCTCTGTTATTCTAAGCCTCCTTGACAGTAGGGACTGTCATTCATTCTTTACATCATTTACAACTTTAATCATAAAAGTTACTAGATGGGACTCAAAACCTGTTGTTTGAATGATGGATAGATCTTTTATGTATTCATCTGTTTGTTTGTTAAATGTCTCTAGTTTCACATTCCTCCTACAAAAGAGAAAAAAAGAAAAAGAAATTAACCAGTCAACAAATCTTTTCAGCATTTCAGAGTTTCAGCCGTGTAGCATATGCTCCTTCCAGGGCCATTCCATTGTGTTCTGAGAAGTCTTGAGTTTAAAGATGTGAAGGCAGGGCATGAAGGACTTACAAGTCTTTGGCCAGAGACAACAGAAGAGGTTAAGAGGCTGGATAAGTGGGAAAACGGAGACAGCAGGAGTAAGTACCGAAATAAATGTTTTAGGTGGAAAAAAACTATTAAGCTCCAAGAAACTCAAGGGAGTAATGGGCTTTGAGCTAAAGTCTTTATCCTGTATATACTGTGCCACTTAGGAAAATCACTTTTCTCCCTAGATCTATTTCCACATGAGTGAAATGACACAAATGATACTTATCTTTCAGATTACTTACAGGATTCATACAATAATAATTGAGAAATTGGTCTATCAGCTCAATAGTGTTATGTAAGTGGTATCACCTAAATGGTGGTTAGGACCAAGAACTGTAGTGAGACAGCTCAGAGGGCCTGGGAGATCACAGGCAGACACTTATGATTCATTGGGAGAGTAAAAAGACTAACAGTCTAAAGCCCCTGAAGTAACTGGGGATTTAAAAAGTTAAATGGGGAGAAGATAGGCAGAATATGAGGAAGGAATATGGAGGAATGAGGCAGAAAGAGCAACTAAATAGAGTATGAATGAGGCATAAAGTACACCAGAAAGTTCTCAGGGGAAGGGGAGAGGAATACCCAAGGAAAGGGGAGAGCTAGGCACTGGGGAGGCTGATGTAAGAGGGCAGGTGCTTAGTTTTTCTCCTGTGAGACAGAAGATACATACGAGAAGAGACTGAAGAGAGGGAATCCAGGATAACACAGATGCAGCATTTAGGGGATGGGAAAAGGCTGAGTACCAAAGGCCTCCCACAGAAAGTGGGCCTGTACATCTTAAACTTACACAATGTGATATGTCAATTTATCTCAATAAAGCTTGGGGAAAAAATTAAGTACCAATACTTCCTGTTTACCAAATGCAACCAGTATAACGCCATTAATATAGTAAGCCAGCGTGATGTTTTATGGAATAAGATTAAAAAAGATCAATTCATAGAGATGGAAAGGAAAATAGTGGGGGTTGGGAGGAGGGGGAAAATGGGAGTTAATAGTTAATGGATACAGAGTTTTGCGCTTTTGCAAGATGAAAAAGATTCTGGAAACTGATGGTGGTGACAGCAGAAAAAATAATGTAAATGAGCTTAATGCCATTGGACTATATACTTAAAAATGGTTAAAATGGGAAGTTTTTTGTTTTTGTTTTTTTTTTTAAGATTTTTATTTATATATTTGACAGAGAGAGAGATCACAAGTAGGCAGAGAGGCAGGCAGAGAGAGAGGAGGAAGCAGGGTCCCTGCTGAGAAGAGAGCCCAATGTGGGGCTCGATCCCAGGACCCTGGGATCATGACCTGAGCCGAAGGCAGAGGCTTTAACCCACTGGGACATCCAGGCGCCCCTAAAATGGGAAGTTTTAATGCTATGTATATTTTACCGCAGTTTTTTAAATAAGTAAATAAATAAACAAAAAGAAAATGAAACTTAAGGTGAGTCAACTGTACTTTCCACAGAGAGAATATAAGAACAGGAGTAGTAAAGGGGTCCCTGAAGAACTGATGAAAGGAAAAGGAAACCAAAAGCTGAAGAAAATGTCCAAGCCAGGCTGTCTTCTTTCTAGACATGCAACCCACTACATTTTCCAGATTCCTTTGTAGTTGGGTACCGCCAGGTAACCAGATTTTCGCCAAACTATGTCACTTCCACAGACAGTTACATAAAAATCTTCCACTTGTGTTCCTCCATGCTATTTTCCCATCTGAAGGTTGGTTGTTCATGCCCAGGGTGCCTTGGGAAGCCACATATGGAAGATAATGAAGCCACAAGATAAAAGGAGCTCAGTCTCCTACAACACTGCCTGGAGGATAGACCTTTATCAATTAGGACATCTACTTAACTATTAAGACATCTATTTTAGACTTAACAAGAAAAAAACAAGTGTACTGTATTCACACCAATATACAATTGGAGGTGAATTTATTACAAGAGCTATTGTTACCTTAATTAACACAGCAAGGATAAGGCTGGGAAGGTGACTGAGGAGCCCACTGGCTGCATTTTTGAATATTCAAGTGAGAGTTATAAGAAAAGGAAGTGGAAACAGCTGGGAGAAAAAAAATAATGGCAGATCATATATGGATGGTCTTTGAAGCCAGAGTCCAGGGGAAAAAAAAAATCTAAGTGTGGCTTTTAATGAATGATTTTAATAAAGTATGTGCTTTCTGCACATCATGACCTAGTCAGTCCATAACGATCCCCGTTTATTAGCTCTCCTCTACTCTATGATGTTGGCCATGGCACTTAACATGTCACTGGCTTTCTATTTATAGCCACAAAAGAAAAATATCAACCAAATTTCCATAAAGGAAAAACTCCAAGTTCCTTCTCTTGCTTTCTCTCTCTCTCTTTATCCCCCACTCCAAATTCTTAATTGTTTAATGTGGGAAAATGTTTTATGGGAATTGAATTCCTTTCTGAGCCACTGCCTGGGTCATTTAAAAATAAATAATACACAAAGGGAAACATTAACTTGGGGGTACTTTATAATAATAACAACCTCCAGGACTGATCCAGCACTGGCTAGGAAGATAAAAGGAGCTAGAAAATTCGTGGCCATCTAGGCTACATAAAAATAATACTCAGCTTTCCCCTCTCCTACTCCCTAACAGGTATGATTCAAATAGAGATGAAGCCTAACTAATTCTGTGGTCCTGTCAGCTCCTATTATTGTTAAAATGTTCTCAGATGCTCAGATAAGTCATAGCCCAGTGAACTAATATAGTTACTAAAGGCTAAAGTTTGCAGAGACTCTGAAGCCATTCAAGCAAAGACAAGGTGTAAACAGGATTTATTGTATTGACCATTATTATTTTTATTACTTTAAGCAGATAGGCCTAACCAAGACATGCAAACTTAGCTTTTGAGTCTTGATCATAAACCTTTAGGCACTTTTCTAGCCCCTGTAATAGCATCAATGAGAGATTAAACTAGAAAGCAAGTCTACAAATGAGTAGCTATCTTATAATTAGTAAGCACTCTCCTTCATATAAAATTCCCTGACAGTCTTTAATAGCCATACTTTATACTCACCTAGAGCCTTTCATCTGAAAAGCTCAAAGCACTTCTTGTTAATACCAGTGCCAATTCTCTCAAAATGATTTTAAGTTAGGGAGCTAGAGTTCCCATCTACAAGGCATTTTGGCCATTCCTGAGAGCTGAGCCCTCGGTCTCTATCCCATGTAGTTGTGGGTGATATTATTTGCCCAGAACACAGCCCCACTCCCAGCCCAATTAAGGGAAGAAGGATCCTATCAGGGGTAGGAAATACTAGTTTCAGTCACATTAGAGGCAGTGGAAGGAAAAGAAAAGCTCAGCCTTTGGAATTAGACCTGACTACACATCATAGCTTTAAACAAATCATTTAGGGGTGCTTGGGTGGCCCAGTGGGCTAAAGCCTCTGCCTTTGGCTCAGGTCATCATCCCAGGGTCCTGGGATCAAGACCCAAATCGGGCTCTCTGCTCAGCAGGGAGCCTGCTTCCTCCTCTCTCTCTGCCTGCCTCTCTGCCTACTTGTGATCTTTGTCTGTCATATAAATAAATAAAATCTTTTTAAAAAAGGGAATCCCAATTCCCTGGATTTTAAAGTGTTAAAAAGAATTCTAGAAGGTATAGTGCTAAGATAAATAAGTCAGTTAGAAAAAGACAAATATCATATGATTTCACTCATTTGTGGAATTTAAGAAACAAAACAAACAAAGGAAAAAAGAGATAAATGATAAAACAGACTCTTAAATATAGAGAACAAACTAGTGGTCAGAAGGGAGATGGGTAAAATAGGTGAAGGGAATTAGGGAATTAGGAGCACATTTATGAGCACTGAGTAATGTACATAATTGCTGAATCATTATACTGTACACCTGAAACTAATATAACACTGTATGTGAATTATACTTGAATTTTAAAAATTAATTTTCAAAATTTTAAGTTATTAATTTACTTCTTAGGCCATGACAGTGACACCACTTACTCAGAACTTGTCTAGAAACCTCAATCAATTCAAAACATGGTACTGACCAAACAGTAAGGACAAAAGTTGGGAGGAGCTTCTGAGTAGACAAAGTAGATATCAGGAACATTTATGTCTAATAGTCATGAATTTCACTCAAGACATATTTCAGAAATATCACTCAGGGCTAAGTTACCCTTACTTTGTCCACAATTCTAACAAGTTTTCATTTGATTTCTCCTATTGTCAGTGGATAAAAAGCAAATCAGAAGTGTACAGACATTAAAAGGAAGAAGACTTCTTTTTTTTTTTTTTTAAAGATTCTATGTATCTATTTAACACACAGAGAGAGATCACAAGTAGGCAAAGAGTCAGGCAGAGAGAGAGGGGGAAGCAGGCTCCCCACTGTGTAGAGAGCCCAATGTGGGGCCCGATCCCAGGACGCTGGGATCATGACCTGAGCCGAAGGCAGAGGCCCAACCCACTGAGCCACCCAGGTGCCCCAGGAAGAAGACTTCTTATAGCTGTCAGCCAATAATCCAACAAAACAAGAAGTTCTTTTTGAATGGTAACTATATTCTGTCACTTTAGTAGTTTCTAAGGGACAGAAAAGTCCTCCATAGCTTACACTTCAGTGAAGGGTAGAAAAGATATCCACACAGGAAACAAATAGAAACAAATAAATTATACAGCACTGACCATAGCTTTAAAAACTTAAGAGAAGAGACAAATCAGCATGGGAGAGAATACAAAATATTTCACTGAAGCCAAATCTTTTTTTTTAACTTTTTAAAATAGGACACACAAAAAATATTAGAAAAATTAGAACAAGCCCTGTATCTGAAAGACAAAAAACAAATGTCTGAAAGGGGATGCCTTGTAATCACTGTTGGAGACACTTAAAATTAAAAAAAAAAAATCTTGTTCATCTTGCTCAGAAAAGATGAACAGGGAGAATTAGGAAGTTTCAAGTCTCAAACAGTGATTTTGATACACAGTGTCTAGTATATCTAGAAAACCAAATAAGGAGAAATCAACTTCTAGTACAGAAGCAAAGACTTCAATAAGGCATTGATGTGTATTTTTAAAAACAATCATGTTTTTTTAAGTCTTCCTTTTATATACTGTTTTTTAAATGGTTTCAGTGAAATAGCATGGAGGCAGCAATGACCCATTCAGTAGTGCTGGGTTGCATGACCTGTGTAAGGTCATCCTCCCCTCCCCCACTCTACCAGCTTTGCCAATCTACAGGCTCACTGATACCTTCCCAGCAGCAATAGCTCTCCTTCAAGGAGTTTCACAGAGATCATAATCTGTAATCAGGATTCTGAACAAGAACTTCATGAACTGCTCTATTCATGACCCAGGTTCAGAAAGAGGGCCAAAACTGTCTGCCAGCATCAGTGGACAACAATGATGATAAAGGCCATGGGCCAAAGACTCTGAAGGAGGACAAATGTACACACACCAAACTTGCTGCCTGACTCCTTGGAGAGAGATGCTGGCTTGGATTTGAAGGGTACCAAGATAATCCCCAATTAAATCTCTTTCCCACCCACAAGAAAAGTAATGCAGTATGGTGAAGAGCAGATTACAGTTATTTCTCCCCCAAGTAAAACACAGGCAATAAAAACAATAAAGTTCCTACCAGCCAGAGACAATTAGTGACATAAAAATTCCAGGTAAGTGGCCATTTGCAAATCTGTCCTAGATCAAAGACAGCAGAGAACAGTCTTCAAAAAAATGAAAGAATATTTTCTCATATTCTTTGTTGGCATCCACAATGTAATAAAACAGACATGACACACTTTTCCATTGGATTTGCATAATCAATATTTTCTCCATCACTTTTTAAAGTCTAGACTCTAGACAATCAACAAAGCATTAGATCAATCCCCAATCTGCAACATTTGTGAATATCTGTGGCTTAAAGCTTCTTCCACCATAGCCAATTTCAAGCTTCCAATACAACATCACTGAAAAAAGAGTTGGATGGGGTCCCCTGGGTTGTTTAGTTGGTTAAATATCTGTCTTCGTCTCAGGTCATGATCCCAGGGTCCTGGGCTTGAGCCCCACATCAGGCTCTTTGCTCAGTAGGGAGCCTGCCTGTCTCTCTGCCTGCTGCCCCCCCTGCTTGTGTGCATGCCCTCTTTCTTTCTGATAAATAGATAAAATATTTAATATATACAGAGAGAAAGAAAACAGAGTTGGGGAGGGATAAGAAATAGCCTACCACTACAATAGTACTACACTACCACTACCACTACACTACCACTTCTATCACATAGATACAAAAGATTTAAGCAATCTCAAAGAACAGAAATCTCAAAATGCAGTAAAATAATTTGGAAGTGATGAGTTTTTAGAATGTATCATCTTTATGTTTAATATAATTTTTAATAATGAGTTTATATAATTTAACTTTTAATAATGGTTGTATTTAACAGGGCTCACAAAATTCCTACAAATTGAACAATCAGCTCTCAAGAACAGTATGAGCCAGATTCAACACAACATGGGTTCCATTCCATCCTGAGACCCACCTATATTCCCACCCTGATTTCAGGAGCTGACAAATGACCTTGTCCAATCTATGTAGATCAAGTTGTTTTCCAGTCACCCACAAACAAAAGAATTTTGGCTTATTAAAGAGATCCCTGACAACTAAGGAGATGAGGATGACTTCATCTAAGAGGCAAGATTGAAGCTGACACCTCTGAAGGCCAAACTTCCAGGTTGCTTCGGTTTTTTTCTTTTCTTTCTTTTTCTTTTTTTTTTTTTTTTTTAAGCTGGGCTTCCCACCTTGTTAAAGGGAATTTCCAACTATGAAAAACCTGGCCATGTCACACAATGGTCCCTTTAAATGTCTTACCCAGATGAAGAATGTTTAATCAGCTGAGCAGAGCCTGCAGGCCCCACAGGAGTTGGGAGGATGTTAACAGCTCACAACCACTCTGCATTCCCAGGGGCCACAGCATCACTTTGTGAAACTGCACAGGGTGGAGTCCTGGCTTTTCCTTGGGGAGGAAGTTGCTGCTGAAATGCCAGATATGCCATTCCCACAGCAGCTGGTGGAAGGCCCATCTCTCCCAGGGTGAGGAGCAGCCTCTGCAGAGACCAAGCCCCGGAAGTCTACAAAATTTTCACAGACTTGCCAGGAGAATCCAAGCTGCACAGGGCCTGAGGCAATACAGGATGATAA
This sequence comes from Taxidea taxus jeffersonii, assembly GCA_003697995.1. Classification (NCBI taxonomy): domain Eukaryota; kingdom Metazoa; phylum Chordata; class Mammalia; order Carnivora; family Mustelidae; genus Taxidea; species Taxidea taxus. The sequence continues at coordinate 29,223 of ML101320.1, read as the reverse complement.
ATAGAACATTATTCAGGGCTGATGCTCCCACCCACCTCCTCTGTTTTGGTCCACCAGTGTTTGAAAAACCTGCTTAAAGAGTTATCCCAAGTGTTTTCAAGTCTCTAGTCTGTCTTCAAAAATATCCTTGAAGAGGAAACAAAGGTAGTTTGCTAGCATTGGATGGGGTGGAAATGGCTATGAAAAGTTTTTCCAGCATACCTAGATGAAAGCCACAAATTAGGGTTGGGGAGGGCTTAGACAGAAACCAGCTGTCTATCAGTCTGCTTTGCTCTGTTTGTCCTGCATTTTTAATAAGAGGGGCAGCTGAACTCCACTCCTCTGTGTGAAAGCTGGGGGTGGGAAGATGAGGGCAGAAGAGAAATGGCAGAGCAGGGTAGAGAGGCTACAGATGATTGGGAAGGGGAAGTGGGCTAGACAAGGAAAAACAGCAGGGAAATCAAATGTGTGGTTCATCTGAAATCTTGTTTAATGTACATTTTCTCAAAGGGGTTGAGCTGAACCCTTCAGCCATGCATCCAGAGATGATTAAAAACCTGAAATTTCCTGTAATTGGACCTCATTAATAAATTCCTCAGGGTTCCAGGAGGCTCTGAAGAGGTAAAACAAGGGTCTGGAGAGATGAGAGCAACAGGAGGTTGTAAGATCCCAGACCATGGAGTTAATTCCATTTAATCAGCCTGGAAAAAGTCTGCATTCACAACAATCCCCAGGACACGCTGAGCCCTCCTGCTCTCTTCAGCAGGGATTTTCTTTCACTAACTGGGCCCTTACTTTTTAACCCCTATGTCTAAAATGGATAAGAACTGCCCCACAAGTTTTGTAAGTCAACTGTTAAGAAGTGATGCCTCTCTTCTCTCAAGGAACCTCACTACTGCTATGGCCACTGTGATTCCAGTGGAAGCAGAGAGGCTGCCACCTCCTAAACTCCTCTGTTCATTTCCATCCACTACTGCTTTGCCACACCCATCTCCTCCCTTCTTGTCTTTATTTCCACCTCTATCCCCAGATGTTAGCTTGATCCCAAATTCACATGTAATCCCAAACCTTTACTAAGGCATTAGCATTGGCTTATTGCCACACATTGACTTCTTGAGTGATTAGTAAAGTGGCAAGTGTGCTTGGCGTGAAATGTACCTTCTCTTTTTTCCTCTAGTAGAGTGAACTTAAGCTACAAAATGCCCAAGGATCAGAAATCCAGGAAAAAACAAGAAGCAAAGGGTGGTGTCCAAATTAAGAGGTCATCTTCTAAAAAGGAAAGGACAGGGTCAAGCAGGATTTTGCCAGAGCTCCAAACGACCCCTTCTCATAGTCTCTATATCTTGAAAGTTTCTCCTTCTCTCTCTGGGCATTTCAGTGAGAAGTGTCATTTGGTAAGACCAGAATGGAAGCAGCATAACAATATCAACCTCCATTCCCAAGGATCATTAACCTCCCTCCCCAAGAATCCCAAAGTCACTGGTCCTCAGAGCAAGACTCATACCAGGGCAAGGGCAAAGTATCTTCTTTGAAATGCAATTATTTTCATTGTCCAGACTAGATTTAAAGTGCAGAGAAAAGAGGACAGAGATGGAGAAGAGAGGAAAGATCAACTTATCAGAGATAGTGGAACCAGAAGTGGTAGTTAAGCCAGACATGCAGTTACCTTACTTTGCACCCACCCATAGCCATCTTCACACCCCAAATTTGAGCTTGGGAATGTAAGAACAAGCTGCTCCTTTCACTTCTTACTAAGCTTCTATTTTCCTATTCCCTTACCAGGCTGCATTTGGAGAAGTTCTTCTTCTCAACTCTTCTCCATCCTTTACTCTAATACCCCCTCACCTCCACCCCAATGCAGAAAAAAGAAGTCTCTTTGTACTACTCTTCCTTATGATTATAGAGAAATTTCAGGTGACCCACTGTTTCTATCATAATGAATGGTAACTAAGCTGTACCTCTCCCTCTTTTTGAAGGCCATCTTTGTGTTCTTACTCCCAGCATAGGGCATTATATTCAGCCCATCATAAAGGAATATGCCTACAAAAAAATATGAATATGCCTACAAAAAAATAAAAATTAGATTTAAAAAATGGCAAATATGAGGCAAATCATAAATGAAGTCCAACCACAAAAACTGAAGAAAATTTTTTTCTTTTTCCTTTTTTTTTTTTGTTGTTGTTGTTTTAAGATTTTATTTATTTATTTGACACAGAGAGAGATAGATCACAAGTAGGCAGAGAGGCAGACAGAGAGAGATGGGGAAGCAGGCTCCCTGCTGAGCAGAGAGCCCAATGTAGGGCTCCATCCCAGGAATCGGAGATCATGACCTGAGCTGAAGGCAGAGGCCCCAACTCACTGAGCCACCCAGGTGCCCCAAAGTCTAGTTTCTTAATGAACAAAATAATCCTTTTAAATCAATGAGACAAAAGAGCAAAGGAAATTAACTATCTGCTCATTAAGAAAAAAGATATACAATAAGTGTGCAACATCACTCAACATTAAAAAGATAAAAATCAGGGGCACCTGGGTGGCAGCCACTAGCTTCATCCTGCACCCTTGTGGTGGGGGCTGGCCAGGGTAGAACTGAGAACAGATCAGCAGGGAGGTGGGTAGTACCAGGGGCACCTACCACTCTGACACCTAGTGGCCCCACTCTCTATCATACATACTGTCAGGAAGAGTCAAGGAGGCTTAGAATCCTGCCCTGAAATAATATTCCAACAATATGACATTCTGGAGAGTAAAAAAGATCAGTGGTTGCTAGGAGCTGGGATAGAGGGGATGAATAAGTAAAACACAAAGAATTTTTAGGGCAGTGAAACTATTCTGTACGACACTAGAATGGTAGCTACATATTATTATACATTTGCATTCACACAAACCCTCAGAATCAACAACATCAAGAGTGAACTTAGTTTACTTAATGTAAACTACAGATGATTATGAATTACAGATATAGGTGTGTGGATTGTAAAAGGTACCACTCTTGTGGGGGATGTTGATAACAGGGGTGGCTGTGCAGGTATGGGCACAAAAGGTATATAGGAAATTTCTGTACCTTCCTCTCTAAAAACAAAAAAAAATGAGAGAACAGATACCGTTCAATGTATGCTTGTTAGCTAATGTATGCTAAGTAAAAGCAAGTCCTGCCCCAGGCATTGTTACCACGTCCACTGGGAGGAAAGACAGTGTTGTGCTCTCATCTGTCACCTGCTTTCTACAGCTCAGGACAATTTTCACTCTTAACTGGACTCCTCAGGGTTTGGCCAGGTTCCACCTGTAATTTCACTGGTTAACATTTGGGGATAATGTGGGGATTCTCATTTTTCACTCCACATACATTTATGACTTGGAATTTTACAATAATATAATCATGCATTGCTTTTACAAAAATAAAATAAAATAAACAGAATGTTGCAATATTGCATTAATTAAGCCTCTGATTTCAATTATAAGTCAGATGTCTGTCTGCTTAAGCCCTTCTACTCTCTTGGATTTGTTACACTCAGCCTGAAGCTTGATAGAGGTCCCCAGAGAGATAACTCTTTGGGGAGTTACCTCCCAGTATCTGCTCCCTACCATTTTCAGCCTGGTGGGGAGTGGAGTTCACATTATCTCACTGCCTGCCTTCCTCAGTCCCCCTTAGGAACACTAATGAATCCGTTTCTTCCCATTTTTTATACAAATTAATTCTAGCTAATTTAACCAAAAAAACTATGTGTTAAAGATATAGGGAGTCTCAGGGAAGTAAGAACTAGAAAGCCCTGGGCAGGGCTGTATCTGTATCTCGCCTCTCTGCTTATCTATGTGCTGTATTCTTCTCTCTCCAATGCCTTTTCTCTGCTTCTCCATCCACATAGGGGCACATGGCTGCACCCTAGTTACCAAGTGTCCAGCTTCATAGTAAGATAAACTGGCTGCCTGCCTCAGGACTCCAATCCCAAATTCCTTGGAAAGAGTGTCAGATTGGTCCTTGCTTATTATCTGCAGCCAAGAGAAAGAGGGACTTACAGCAGCAGGTCACATGAAAGGTGAATGGCTCATGGCTAGGCACCTCTCTGGTTCTTAATTTCCTTGCCTATGAAATTAAGATAATTATCCATCAAGAACATGGCTATGAGTGTGGGACGCTCTCATCTGCCTAAAGCATCACTTCACAGTGGGCTCTCAGAAAATGCTGACTCTCTTCTTCCTTTATCCAATTGTTGATGGAGTGAGACTAATCGTTCTACAACAACATCTGGCTGTGTTACTCCCTTGCTTAATGCCTTTCTGTGGCTCCCCCAAAAACCCTCAGGATAAAGTCCTATCTCCTCAGGATAACATAAAAGGCCCTTAAAATCTCTTTTTTTCTCTACACTATCTACTCCCCATCATACCTATGACCCTGCCATACCAAGCCACTTGCAGTTCTTAGCAGTCATCAAACTGTCTTTCATTGTTCCTCTTTTCCCCACTCATGCCTTCAACGTTGTCTGTCTATTCTTCCTTGGGAAAATCATCTGGCCATCACTTCTACCTGCAAGGCTGACCTAAGATTCTCTCCCATATACTCATGCACAGAAACCTTCCTTTGCCTTGCTGGGAACCAGCCTTCACAGCTTTAACAGCTCTCGAGACTGTGCATTGCAGGTAGCCCATTCTATAGCTAATTTCTTAAAATGTTCTGTCATCTTCATCCCAACTGGCAAGAGAACTGAAAAATCCTTCCCAGAACTCCCACCCAGTGATCATAGCTTTTACCCTGGAACAAATTAGTTGTTACCCTAGTTTAAATTACTAGAAGCTTGGGTCAGTTACCCTCTCTCCCACTTCCCCAAATTTATCTCTCCATTCCCTTCACTTGACCTCAGGAGGTATGGTTCAGAGAATATTCACTATCCCATAACATCCTCTAGTTTATTCCTATTTTTCTCAAAGCCTGGTGTTCAAAGGTGAGTTCAATCACCAGCACCTCCCTCATTATGGATCCCACAAATATGCAGCCTGAGACTGAGTCACTCAGGTAAACTACCTACTTGGGTCCTGTGGTGCTTTTGGTCAACCACACCCACTCCAAGTCCTTATCATATGACCTGCTATCATGCCAAGTCCCATCTGTCACCACCCCTAGACTTAACACAAGTGACTGAAGTTACCCAACAAGCCAAGGGCAGAGACCAGGAGACATCTCAAGATTTATGATTTCTAATCTAGCATGGTTCAGCAATTCATCTATCCACAATTCTTTGAACTGATGGCCATATGTCCAAAATAATAATAAGTATGGCTACTGACAGTCTATGCTGTTTTAGGCCCTGGGCTAACCAGTATACATCCATTTTCTCATTTAACCCCCACAACAAGTATTTTATAGATGAGGAAACTGACGTTTAAAGAGATTAACAAATGTGATCAGTAGCTCTACAGAATGGGAGGTCAGGTTAAATAACAAAGCAATAAGGTCTCTGAGCATATCAAATACAGAAGCTTTAGATGCCCATATTTCTCTCCCATAATTAAGAGTTTCCTAATTTTAAACTTCTAGTTCCCAAACTCTTTCATTTAAACATAGGAAAGAGGACTCACATTAATTAAGTGAAGCCTGAAGGTCCAGAGCAATAGCCCAGCTTTCAGGTATTCATCTTCTTAGGTGTTCAGTTCCCTTCTTACAAAGTGTTTAGAAGCTATAGAGCTTTTGTCCCACCCACCCACTCACCCACCGCTTTCATTAAGCTGAAGGCAGTGTGAGGACAGATTTTGCAGCCTTGCAAAGGTTCTGCAGACATTTCTGTCTTACAATATATAACACTGTGGCAAACTCTTGTTCATTTATTTAACACAATTCTGAAAGTTTCTTTTTGTTTTTTTAAAGATTTTATTTATTTATTTGTTAGAGAGAGAGAGAGCACAGGCAGACAGAGTGGCAGGCAGAGGCAGAGGAAGCAAGGAGCCCGATGTGGGGGACTCGATCCCAGGACGCTGGGATCATGACCTGAGCCGAAGGCAGCTGCTTAACCAACTGAGCCACCCAGGCATCCCCTGAAAGTTTCTTATATTTAATTTTTATAAGGCAATAATGAGTTATTTTTATAGCTAAACCATGAAATGAGAAACTGGCAGTGGCTGGGTTGGTTCCCACATAAAGAAGGCCTAGGAGGCTTGGTGGCCTTCTGGTGAGACTGATCAGCTTGACTGGCAGATACAGAAGTCTTCAATCACATCCTTTCCCTTGTAATTAATGTATAATGAAGAGAGATTTGTCCACCAAACCTTTCACCCAGTCCTAGAGCTCAGGAGGACCAGAGGCTGTGAGCCAACATCCTGGGCAAGGGCTCCCCATGGAAATTTCTGCTGGTCTAACTCAGAACTCGCCTTGCTTGTTCTGAAGCAGGATCAAACATCTGACTGCTCACTGTGTGGTTTCCCAGAAGATTCGGAAACATGCTTGATGTGGGTATGAGATGGGGGCAGGGGAATTCTTGTGGCCTACAGGGCAGAGGAGGGTTCCAAACACAACGTTAGGGTTTGGCAAAACCCAAGAACATCATGCCAAGACCTTTTCCCTTCACTCTTGAGCCCATACACATTTCAAAGGGAACTTAGCCCTTATTTCAGGAGTAACTGCACAGTTGTCATCAGTGTGCAGTAATATTAGCACTAGGTCTTAATATGTAAAATGTTCACTCTATTTTTTTTCTTATCCAATTACCGTTTATCTGTCAGAATCCAGTTCCTTTCCACCAAGACTTCTCTATTCAGTCTTCCATGAACACTTTACCCCACAGTAACCACTAGCCAATGATAACATTATGCTCATTGTGCAACCCTGTAGCATCTTTTGAATTGCTTATTTGCATATGCATACATATGTCCATATACAGATTATAACTTCCAATGCACTTACTCAAAAATGGTTTACTAAGAACCTGTTATTGCCAAACCCAAGCTTGTAACTGGAAATGCCATGGAAAACAAGATAAGCAGGTCTTGGCCCTTCCTGACCTCACAGTGTGGAATCGTTATCAGTGAGAATTCAGTGCAGACAAGAGAACTCACTCAAGGTATTTCCAACTGAAAGGGAGTTAGTGTAGGGAATGAGTGCTTACAAAAGCACTGGATGAACTAAAGAGGAAGTCAAGGGGCCACCAGTGGACAACTTACTTCAAGGGCATGCAATTCTAACTCTGATCTTGAAGTAAGGCAGATGCTGCAGCTACTGAAACTGCTATCTCCCCACAAGTGAATCCGCCACAGGGCTGGAGACCAAGTATGGAATGCTTAGTCTACCCACTACAATCAGCTCTAATGTCTACATGGGCTTGCTTGCAAGCAAAAGAACTTTAGGCACTTTCCGTATTTTGGAAAGGGAAGAAGGGGAAGATAACAGTGGCCACAGATTGCTGTGTCCTGGGCAGTCAGGCATGTGCTAAACACAGAAGACTGAACTGCTTCTCAATTCTGCAGGTAATAGGTTTTTAAGTCAGACAATACTTCACAATTGACATTTCTCTCTTCGGATGAACTGGTTTGCCTTTCCTACTTTTCCTACTTTCCTATTTCTTTTTAGCTGCAAAACCTCTATTCATCCTTGAAGATACAGCTCAAGCATTGCCTCTTCCATGAGGTCTTTCTCTATGCTGCCAAGATAAGAACTGGCCCTTGGGTCCCATGGAAGCAGACACAGACTCTAAACATGATGCCTGCCATACTTCTTTCTACTCATACCAGCTTTTCTGCTTAACGGTCAGCTCTTTAAAGCAATTCTATGGCATATAGCAGATACAGAATTAATGGCTGCTGAATGAATGGGCAAGCCTAGGGTTCTTAACACAGACCCAAAAGCAGGTGGTGATTTCAGTGGTGCCTGTTATCCTACTGAATCAGAGAACTGAGTGAGTGGGTCGGTCCTCTCTTTTCATGAAGGCTGAAATTTTGGACAAAGTTTGTGCATCTTAGCTCTGGTAAAGTTTGGGGCAATTGCAAGACTCTGGGATAGCCTGAAAAGGGAGTAAGAAGTAGAAAAAATGCTTACTATCTGTTAGTATTCTCTTCATTGCAATTGAAAGAGTTGAGTTAACAAAAACTATCTGGGCTAACAGAAACTCAGCTCAAATGAGTTTTTTAAAGTTAGGGTTGGGAGGGGGTAGATGTACTCACCAGCATAACTGAAAAGTCAGGGTGCTGGCTTCAGGCACAGCTGGATCCAGTCTATACCTTATATGTCATCAGGGGGTCTGTCACCATGGCTCAGTTATCCTCTGTGGCTTATATTCTAACATTGACTCTTCCTGTGTAGTAGCAAAGGTGATCATCATAGCTCCCAACTTCTACTCTTCACAGTCAGCAAACTCAGTGAAAATAGAAGGCTTCTTACCCAATATTTCCCCAAAGTCTTTCAAGATTGACTCTGATGTAGCCCAGTCTGGGTCCCAATTATCCTGAACCCAAAGTCAGGAAGACAGAAGATGTGCCCACCCTGAAACCCAGGGGCCTTCATGGTCTGGATAACCTCACCAATGCCCATGGGCTAAGAATGGAAGGTGGTGGCATATTAAGAAAAAAAGAAAAAGAAAGAAAAGAAAAGAAAAGAAAGGAGGAAGGAAAAAAGAAAGAAAAGAAAAATCAAGGTGGTGTTATGAGAAAGAATGAGTATAGATAGTGGGTAGGAAAAATAACACATTTCCTGTAGTGGGCATCCAATACTGTGCTATCTCGAAAGCCCTACTTTTCATTTTAAAAGAGACTTTGAACTACTCAGAGGGTCAAGAGCAATAGTAAAACTGCAGCCATTCGCAGGGTACTTCTCTGATGGGCTGCCCAAGGAGACCGATACAAAACAGAAAAATCTGACATCATTTCTAAGTTTCAGTTGAGAGTGGGGAGAGAAAGGAAAACCCATCAGTTTTGGGTCTTGAGTAGTAAAATGAGAGTGAGAAGGAAGAGGAAAAATGCTTGGGATGTAAATGTAATGAACAACAGAAAATAAATGAAAAGGAAGTGGCTTCCTCTCATGTGTCAGTCGGGCCTTGTGAAGAACAAGAGAAGTACCTTTTCTAGAGCCTCAGCTGCTCTGCTGTCTTTCCAGCCGCCTCTTTGGGAAGAATGAGGCTTTAACAACTAGCATGGTGTCAGGGCTGGCCTCCACCCAAGCCTGAACAGTGCCCCCATTGAGGGACCCCAGGGACAGCCCTGGATGCCTCTCCCTTCTCCTGCTCCCCTCAATGGGCTATTTGTGGGACTAACAAGAACAGGGAGACACACTGCCCATCTTCTACAAGACCCCAGCAGCTGCAGGAATCATCAGGAACTCCACAGGGTCCCTGTACATCTCTGCAAAGAGACTAATAGGAGGAATGCCAGATTCAGAAAGGGGTCCCTAGGAGCCTCCTGGATGAGAAAGAAAATACTCCCTTCCAGGCCTTTCTCTCATTTCCTAAGATGATTGTTCTTCACCCCTAAAATATTTGATACCTTGCCTTCTTTATGGCACAAAAATGTTTTCTGTTCCACCCTCCTTGCTGTCTGGGAGAGAGAAAAGAGAAGAGAAATAAGCTGAGAGTTTACAATTGCAGCCATATTCAAACTGTATCTTTATCACCCACTTCCAGTACTGAGATAAAGTGACCTCAAGTAGAGTGGGAAGTGGTGGCTAAAAATTCTCATCAAATACCAATATCACAGCTTCTGTTTTAAGTGATCTTTTAATCCCACAACAGCACAAAAGGACAGCAGATGGATTGTAATTTTTCTGTGCCTATTAGGTAATGATTGCTACCACTCTGGGAAAACAGACATGCACAGGTGAGAACACACTGTCTCTGGCTTCCTACTTCCATAGAATATAGAAGCGTGCCAATATGTTCTCATGAAGAGATACAAGTTGATCCTACCCAAAACTCTCCCTCTAACAGCTTGTTATTACACAGGAAAATCTCTCATTCTTGTAACATGTTTTTGGTTTGTAGGGTGAAGAAAGCAGTGGTCTGCATGAATAGAAGAACGCTCATTTGGTAGAAATTGACCAAAGCATAAATTTCTTTGGGCTCCAAACATCAAGCCCTGTAAGTGATAAATACTTGCAGGTGAGCCTACCTTTCCCAGAGTAATAGCTGGGATAAAGGGGAGAGGGGACAGATCCAGAGACAAATTTTGACTACTTAGCAATGAACAGAATCTGAAGAGTAATCCAATACAGCTTCATATTTCAATCCCTCCATAACCTTCCTGACAGAAGGTTGATATCTGGCCACATTTTTCAGCATCAGGGGACTCCCCTCTTCCCATGCCAGTCCATTCCACTTTGAAAAAATCTTATTCATCGGAGAATTTCCAATTTCATAAACAATTTCCTTACAATGTCCAGACATTGACCTGGGTCTTGCCCCAGTGCTACATACTCTAATCCAGGAAATCCTCAACCCTTCAGTTAAATATTTCTATACAGCAGTCACTCATGCCTCCTCTTGAGCTTTTCCTCTGTAGGCTAAATCGTGGCTCCTGCAATTACTGCAACAGTTTTCTATGTCATCTCTTCCCTGATTTTTACCACCTGGTTGACTGTGTCTAAATAAACTCTAATTTGTTTTGGACCCTGTAATGATAAGAAACTTGGCTGAGGTTTGGCCAAGATTAAAATACAGGACCATTAGCAATCCTTAATAGGAGGATTCTAACTCTATGAATACACTCTTGGGTTGATGCTTGCCATGGGACACAGGACTCCCATTAAACTTCCTGGTGATAAAACTCATGAAACTTTTCACATGAACTTCTATTAAGGTAATCATCTCCAGCCAATTACTTTTTTTAAATCTAAGATCAAGTATTAATTTCTTATTAAACTTTATCCCCTTCATTTCAAGCCCGCAAATTAATATAGGGAGATATTTTAAGAATATTGACTCAGTTATTAGCTATTAGATCCTAAATTTATATAAATTCCCAAATATATCTTCTGCAAGTTCATTCAAATTATTAATAAAAGGGAAAGCAAAACTGAGAAGCTCGGAGAAAGACAACTATCATATGATCTCCCTGATATGAGGAAGTGGGGATGCAATGTGGGGGGTTTGGGGGGTAGGAAAAGAATAAATGAAACAAGATGGGATCAGGAGGGAGACAAACCATAAGAGACTCTTAATGTCACAAAACAAACTGAGGGTGGCAGGGGGTGGGGTAAGGAGAGGGTGGTGGGGTTATGGACATTGGGGAGGGTATGTGCTATGGTGAGTGCTGTGAAATGTGTAAACCTGGCGATTCATAGACCTGTACCCCTGGGGCTAATAATACATTATATGTTTATTAAAAAAATTATTTAAAAAAACTGAGAAGCTCAAATAAAGAGCCCTGAAACCCAATGTTAGAGACCCTTCAATGCCATGTTCAAAACTGTATCAGTACACAAAAAACAGGTGCCAGCACCCTGAGAGCTCTGTCCTTTCCAACCTGGAGAAACCTCAGATAAAAGAGTATCTTACTGTTGAACATAAGGAAATGTTTTTATGTTTTCCTTAAGGTGACTTTGGATAGAGATGGTCAGTATTGTTTTTCATACTATACAAACACAAAATTCTATGGAGACAGCAGAAGCAGTGGCCTTTTAGTCTACCTCATGCATTAGGTAATGGGTCTCTGATCTCTTAAAAAAAAATAAAGATTACTTTTATTAAAACAGTCTTCATGCCAAAATCCTTGCCCTCCTTTCTAAGACTTCTAAGTCAAAGCCAATCCAATCAGTATGACAGTAAAAGCCACACCAAAACCTTAACCATTATTGTGCTGGGGTTCTCCAAAACCTCCCCAAAGAGGCACTATGTGTTCATTATCTAGGGAAAAATAGAACCATTCTATAAATTATTTGCAGATAATAGCATGAATCCCATATCCAAATTCTTGCAAAGTAGATTTGAATTTTTGGCTAAGGCAGCTCTAGAGTGAAAGCCTCCATTTGAATGCAGAAACCCCTTCTGGCAAAGTCATGTGAAAAATGCAAGCACGTCTCAAATCAGATGTTTTTCCTAAGCCATTCCCTAGCTTCACGTCTCAAAGAGGTTGAGTGCGAGCTGAAAAATGAATTGGATAATAATATGAGAATAAATAAGTCACTTATTTTGGAATTTTAATGGAAAAAAAATTCACAGCCAAGTTCAGGTTTTGAGCTAGTCCAATCATGGAAGGAACAACCAAAAGGGAAACTCAAGCAATCCTATTGCTTTTTAGGCTCATTGTAAGCTCTTCCCTACAAGTTCCTATTACAAATCATAACTTGGACCATAGCTTACCTTGCCACATTTCAGTCTAACAAAAGGAAGTTTACCTCTCTCCAGAAGAAGTTTACCTCTTTCTTTCCAAAAACCCTGTTCAAATTATCTTGTATTCTACTCAATCATTTTGCAGTTCTATTGTGATGAAATATTACTTCCCTCATCCAGTTCTAATGCTCAGGACCTTCCCACGTGTCACCAAATCCTCCCTTTAGAATATTTCCTCATTCATTCCCTCCTTTGTTTATTACTTCCCATTGGAGGGAATAATACTTTCAAGCTCCAGGATCACCTTTTCCATTAATATCCAAATAGGAGTCTTAGAACCACAAGAAGTCTAGTACCCATCTCAGTACTTCAGAGGATCAGCCACAGGATGCTTCTCCTGGGGACTGCCAGTCATCTAATTCCCCAAACCCCTGTTCCTGGCTCCTTCAAATCCATCTGCTCCTTTTGTCCATGCCTCATAGCCTTTTGTCTTTCACACATACCCTGGTCTTGCCCCTTCCTTACACAAGATATTACCAACATAAGACCATGTTGTATAATACTTTGGGAAATTTTCGAGAGGAATTACACCATAGCATAAAACTTAATTCAGACATCACTGTTGCTAATGTCTATCACAATAAGAGATCCTTCCTGGTCAAGTTACTGGGCCTGCCCTCAGAATGGAGTCCCAAGCATCATTTTCTATCCTCCTCACCCACGAAGGGAAAACTCCATCTTCTTTGACATTAAAAAATACAAACAAATTAAAAAACAAACCAACCAAAAATCTACAATAATTCAGTAGTTCTGAAGCACAGATACATCTTTTGTCAGATTTTTTAGTAGCCATTTTTTAAGTTCAGCAAGCAAAAAAAATTTTTTTTAATGACAAAGATGCAAAATTACTGGAACATTTTTTAATCTCTATTTTTTTAGAGATTTTATTTATCTATTTATTTGACAGAGAGAGAGAGGTCACAAGTAGGCACAGGGGCAGGCAGAGAGAGAGGGGAAGCAGACTCCCCACCAAGCAGAGAGCCCAATGTGGGGCTCAATCCCAGGACCTTGAGATCATGACCTGAGCCAAAGGCAGAGGCTTAACCCACTAAGCCACCCAGGCACCCTGGAGCATTTTTCTAAAAATCACAGTACATCCATATGACGTACTAGCACTTTGTTCTTTAAAGTTATTCTGCTACATCTAGAAGGAATAAGTATTTGTAGCTTCTTTCAGTTGTGGGAAAACTGCTTATTATGTAATATTAAAGAAAATCAGGATCTCAAACTGTAAACAGAGTATGATATCAATTGTAAAATGTCAGGTGGAAAGCATGCCAGATTATCAACAGGGATTATAGGAACCTGGGTGATTGCTATGTTATTGTGTAGGCTTCCCTATGCTTCTTAAAGCCCACTGGATAATCACTGTCTTTTATGACCATGCAGACCACTGAATTTACTTACGTGGACACCTATCTGGCTGTTCTCATGTTGGGGCTTACCCTACTCCCAGAGAAATATTCCATAACATTCAGCCCAAATATCACCCATGGAACCATTTAACCTACCCATCTTCCCTTCTCACTGGGCAGTTGGTTGCTTTCCCTACTGTCAACCTCTAACACTTTGAACAACCTTTCTTAGTACTTCTCATTTCTCTATCAGTAGGGTCTCAGCAAGAGACAATTAGCACTCTTATATTGAAGAGAGTTTGTTGCAGAGACTCTTTACAAAGAAGCAAAGTATAAGGAAATTACAAAAGACAGTGCATACCCCAGAGAAAATAAGAGGGGCTCTGTTACCACCCATAGCCTGAAAAAGTAATGGGAGAAAGTGGTTCCCAGAATCTGGATAAGGGATGAGAAAAAGCTGCAGTGATCACTAGAGGGATGCAACTAGCCTATTAACAAACTCAGGAAAAGAGCCAATGCTCTCTCCTCCCTCCTTCCAATTATTTACTGATGGTCAATATTGGCATTCCAGCTGGAAGCCAAAGGACAAGAAAGTCCTTTGATGTGGTGCCTAGAGGGCAGTTTCCCAAGAGGAAAGCAGAGCAAAGAATGAGGACTGGACCTAAAATCCAGTACAGTAACATAATTATTGATCAATAGGTGTGGCCCCAGTGTCTATTGCCTAAAGTCAAGGTTACACCCCACGCCCTGCAAAATCTAGACCCAACACCCTTTCTATCTACTTTCCAAAGGAGCTCAGAGGGTGAGGCTTCTCTTGAGCTAGGCCTTGCTACACCCTGCCTGGTTCCTCTCACTAGACCACTTCCTCCCATGCTGGATACCACCCTGCTTCCTTCCTTTTCTCAAATCAGCATGAATTCAAGGATTATTGTATGTATCTGACTTTTAACTGAAGGGCAGAGAGCAAAGGAGGTAACTACAGCACAGCATTAGGAACAACTTCAAAATCTTTATTAGTCATCTCTTTCATAAATATTCATTAACCATTCTCTACCATGAAGAATTTCTTGACTATGCTCACTATCATCTTCCAGGAGCTCCATCTCCCCCAAGGGCTTTCTCCAATGACAACCCTTTAAGCCCTAAGCTCTGTTATAAAATTCTTTGTCTAAACCTTTAGGTACTTTAGGGCATTAGTATTTAAAAAATCAGAATTGCCAAATTTTATAGTTTTATTGTACCCAGGACCAGAATTAGGGTGAGGAAAATGAGGAAAGATTATATACCTGCAGGTTCAGATCTTCTCTCTTTTTTTTTTTAAATTTTCATACTTTGTTCACCATGAATTTTTTTCATCAATTTTGGTTTTAAATATTATAGTAGTATTTACCTTAACAACTAAGGTTTCTGGCATTCCCTTATTTTCTGCACCCAAGGCAAGTGCTTCACATCACCCTAGTCCTGGCTTATTCTTTTTTTTTTTTTTTAAGATTTTATTTATTTATTTTGACAGAGAGAGATCATAAGTAGGCAGAGAGGCAGGCAGAGAGAGAGGAAGGGAAGCAGGCTCTCCGAAGAGCAGAGAGCCCGATGCGGGGCTCGATCCCAGGACCCTGGGATCATGACCTG
>ML101320.1:0-13864 GCA_003697995.1 Taxidea taxus jeffersonii | reverse complement strand
CAGGCAGAGAGGCAGGCAGAGAGAGAGGAAGGGAAGCAGGCTCTCCGAAGAGCAGAGAGCCCGATGCGGGGCTCGATCCCAGGACCCTGGGATCATGACCTGAGCCGAAGGCAGAGGCTTCAACCCACTGAGCCACCCAGGCGCCCCGTCCTGGCTTATTCTTGTGGGGGCAGGGAGGGCAGTATTGGAATCAGAGGGCAGTATTGGAATCATCTTTCTACATTAAATATGCCTTTAAAGGTACTTCTAAACCAAAAGATAATTTATTTTCCTAAGCACAATTTTTCCCTTCAAATTCTTGCCAACTCTGAGAATAATTTTTTCTTGCTATCCCTCCTCCATTGGACCATGAGATCCTTCAGGATAGAAAATGATGCTTAATCTATTTCTATATCCCCAGTGCCTAGATTTAGAGGATGAATTAAAAACATTTACTGAATACAAGGGTCTAGTGTAAAAACTCAAAAGCAAGGTCGGTTTTTTAAGTGTTGAATCTATTTAGAGCTTTTCTTATTTGTGTCAAAATACAGAGTCCTAGAAAACTAGCTGGCAAGAGCCCAATCAGATAATGTAATCTATAATCTTTTCATTTTATACATTAGGAGGCTAAGGACTATGCCCATGGTTATAATTGCAAGCAAGTTATTCAGGATTTATCCAGAATAATTAACATTTCCCACTGTCAGGGTGCCATCCCAGCTGAATAATTTATTTAGTGATTTATTTATTTATTTGAGAGAGAGAGAGAGACAGTGAGCAGGGGGAGGGGCAGAGGAAGAGAGAACTTCAGCAGACTCCCCACTGAGTGCAGACCTGAGCAGAAACCAAGAGTCAGAGGCTTAACTGACTGTGCCACCCAGACACACCTGAATAATTTTGGTAGCACCCCAGTGGACAGAACAGAGTAAAATTCCCCATTCTGTTATAATGCTGTTATTTCTCCCAGCAGAAATCTCAGGCCATTGGAAGGGTACTTCACCATGTGAACACACACAAGAGATGCAAAATAGGGAAAACACTGACACCCAACCTATGACCTGAGTCAGAACACAGCTTTTATCAGAGCCAGATACAGAAACTCTAATATTAAGGAGAAACTGGACTTTTAAATCAAAGTCAGAAAAGTGGATTTGCTAAAGGTAAAGGCATGAGTGAAAGATTTACAGAGAGAAGGACAGCACTGATAAGGAAAGCTTGCTTCTTTACAATGAACTCATTGTTTCAAACTTGTGAGGCACCCAGTGAGCTGACAAAAGTCCCTTCACCCCTGTGCCCAGGACAGTTTGGCCAAAGGACATCTAGGGTGACCTGCCTGAAACAGTCAGCACTAATCTCTTATTCCGGAATAGACCAACAAACCAGTCTAACCTGACTAGCTGCCTTTTAGAAACGCCTTTCGAATTCTTTGTCCAGTCCTACTTGGTTTACACTGGATCGTCTCTCCTGGGACTCCTCTGATGACCTGATCTTTGTCCAGGATGACTTCCCCCAAGAAGTCTACCAACCCCCAGATATGCCCAGCAGGTGACATTAATAACATTCAATCAGAAGTAATGCATTCAAAACAGATGAGGCACACATTCATACACAAGTCAGAGCTGCCACAGAGTCACTTCTTCCTCACAATATTCCCCTGGCAGAGAAGAGGTCAAACTGACCTTGAAGAAGAAATATCCTTTTTGACTAGTTACCAAGACAACACCAACCCTCTCTCTGCAGGGTACCTGCCCATGGGGTTTGCACCTGCCAGCTGGTAGTGAAAGTGGCCCAGCAGCCTTAGTTCCCTGTCACTGGGCTCATTTCACCAACAAAGGTGCCAGCAGTGCCAGTTGGCTTCATGAAATGGATACCTGCCCACTAAGCATTGGCCCAGAGATTAGGGACTTTCACAAAGGCTAGCCAACAGCTGGCAGGCAGGCACCGCCAGGTCATTGTCATCCTGGGCTGAATAGGAGACAAAGGCTCTGTCTGTACCATGGCATCCCTCCCTCTGTATTTTATTTTCAGCTCCTGGTCCATCCCTATGGGAAGGCCATGTAGCTGAAAGTGCCTTTCTTGGCTTCTTTTTGTTCCTTCAGCATTATCCTGTCTATATATGCTAGTGTAGAAAAGCCTCCCCTGCCCCATGTCTTATTTTTATTGCAAATCAGAAAGCTCTCCATAAGTCACCTACGGCCAGTGAATTCTCATTTGGAGCTGTAACCAGAAGCTGCATCAAACTTTTTCCCCTGGCTTCTCACCAAGGCCTCAGAGGATTCCTTGTCACATGAGGTTGGTGTAGTTTCACATCCTCTAAAGCAAAGCTCTGTCGAAACTCTCTAGTCTCACATGGCTTCAGCTCAAAACAACTGCCCCACTCAGCTGCCTTTCTAACTGTTTTGAGCAGTGAGTCAGGAGACTTGGATTCCAGTTTCAGCTTAGTCTACATGACCCTGAGCAATCACTGGTCCTCAACCACTTCTTTGAGAATATTAGGGGCCAACATAGCTGTCACTAGGGTCCATTTCAACTTGCATTTTTTAAAAACCAAAGAGACAAACAAAAAAAAACACCTTTATTTTCCCTACTGCTTTCCAAAGAAGATGCTAGCCCAAGAACTTCTAAATACTAACAGAGACTACTTTGGTTCAAAAAATAAATGAGGGGAACCTGGGTGGCTCAGTCAGTTAAGGGTCCAACTCTTG
The DNA here is from genome assembly GCA_003697995.1 of Taxidea taxus jeffersonii. Lineage (NCBI taxonomy): Eukaryota > Metazoa > Chordata > Mammalia > Carnivora > Mustelidae > Taxidea > Taxidea taxus. The sequence continues at coordinate 11,180 of ML101320.1, read as the reverse complement.
ATCTCCACTCAGGTCTTGATCTAAGGGCCATGAGTTTAAGCCCAATGTTGGGCTTAAAAACAAAACAAGAGGTGCCTGGGTGGTTCAGATATTTAAGCATCTGACTCTCAATGATCTCAGGTCATGATCTCAGAGTCATGAAGTCAAGCCCACCAAAAAATGGATACATACAACAAACATGGATGAATCTCAAAAATATAATTTGAGCAAAAGAAATCTCATACAGTTTTGTCTGTCTAAAACAGACAAAACTAATCTACAATAAAAGAAATAGGAAAGTGGTTGTCTCTGGGGGTAAGGTGGCAGCAAGGATTTTCTGAAAAGGAGCATGAAGGAACTGTGTGATACAGATACTATAGTTTATATATATCTGGATAGGGGCTTGGATCACACGTGCAAAAGCCTCTGTCAAAACTCACAGAATGCTACTCTTAATATGGATTGACAGAAGCCTGGAGAAATAGGTAATAAAATAATTATAGCAAAATATTCATTGTAGAACCTAAGTGAGTATATGTGTGTTCACTGTGTAATTCTTACAACTTTCCTGTATGTGTGAGCATCTTCATAATAAAATAGTGGAGAAAAAAACCACTGCAAAACTCTTCTCTCTTTCTAGACATGTGATCTTTTTTCCCATTAAGTGAGTCAGTGGAAATGGGAAAATTCATTGATTTGAGCAAACAAGTTGATGGTGCTTTGTGGTGACTAGTTACTTTCTCACTGCCAGAGACCTTTGAGGGAAGAGGACACAAGTTCTGCACGTTCAACCCCCACCCCACTTTTGGCCTCATCTTCCTCCATACAATTATCAGAAACAGGTTTCCTGGGAGGCTGGCTACCTGCCTACTTGAGCAGTTGGTCTCTAATCATACTATGTACACCTCTGCTCTCTGATTACCAGTATTCTTTTTTTTTTATTTAAGATTTTATTTATTTATTTGACAGAGATCACAAGTAGGCAGAGAGGCAGGCAGAGAGATAAAGGAAGGGAAGCAGGCTCCCTGCCAAGCAGAGAGCCTGATGCGGGGCTCGATCCCAGGATCCTGGGATCATGACCTGAGCCGAAGGCAGCAGCCTTAACCCACTGAGCCACCCAGGCGCCCCTGATTACCAGTATTCTTAATAACATAAAATGAGCAGGTTCAGAATTAAGACATTTAATCCAATCCCAAATGAAATGGGGACATAGATTTCTAGAGCCACTTCGGGAGTAAGGGACAGATTATAAATGACTCTTTCATTAGATTCACTACCCTGTTACCCATCATAAATGTAAATATAATATAAATGTGTCCCTAAAATGTTGACTTTCTTAACCACTTTCCTTTAAGACTCTCAAAACATACTCTTCTTTGTTCCTCTCCAACTTGATTTCTTCTCCCTGATAATCTTCAAGCCACACACCCACAAAAGAGCACGTGTTACTACGGTCTACACAGGAACCTAATTCACAGTTAACTTCTTCTGAGGAAAGAAGCAATTACTAAGAAAGCAGAAAAAATCTACTTCCTAGGGGTAGAATTCATGACTCTTGTCCATTTTTCTCATTGGTAATTTAATCAAATCTAATAAAAACACACATTAACTGAGTACTAGATATCTTCAAGCCCTTGAGTGATCTGAGGAATTAAATTAGTTTCTTTACCCCAAACTAGTCTAGTGAAGGAGATAAAATAAAAGCTCACACAACGTTAAACAATAAAATAACCAGATAATTGTTTCATATGTCGGTGGGAGAGGTATCCAAGCTCCATGAACAGTTAACTGACAAATGAATGGGGGAAAAGCAAGGAATTTAAGAAAGAGCATATAATCTCTAACAGGAGTGGGGGCAGAGGTCTCACAAAGTGGGATTTCAGATATGTCTGGAAGAATAAGTAAAATTTGAGGAATGCAAGAAGGGAAGAGACCACTTTGGACAGGTAAAACCAAGTGATTAAAGAAGCACTCTGCTCACAATTCTTCAACACTAAAGCATCATTTCATGTGTAAAAGGCCTCTGTGATTCTGAGTTCTTTGAAGGAACTTGTGTCCAAATACTCTATTCACTATTACAGGGGAAATTCTGAAAGCTGAATTCCTTGAAAATCAACCTCAGTCTGTTTTAACATCTCATAAGCAAGGATAGATTACTTCATCAAACTGGACCACTGAGACATTAGCAGGATCTCACTACTCAAAAGGGTTATCTCAATTACAAGAGTACCCCCAAAGGACAAACATGAGAGAAGGTTAGTTTTTCTAAAGAAGCCCTTATCTAGCATTAAAGCATATGTTGGGGTGCCTGGGTGGCTCAGTGGGTTAAGCCTCTGCCTTTGGCTCAGGTCATGATCTCAGGGTCCTGGGATGGAGTCTCACATCAGGCTCTCTGCACGGTAGGGAGCCTGCTTCTCTCTCCCTCTGTCTGCTGCTCTGTCTACTTGTGATATCTCTCTCTGTCAAATAAATAAATAAAATCTCAAAAAAAAGAAGCCTATAAGCCACTTTTCATTTAGCTGGGTCATAGCAGGGAAAGATGAGGCCTAGTGTTCTTCACAGTCATCATGGTCAACTCTTTTGACCTTATTTTTAGAATAATTCTAGATTTTTTTTTTTTTAAGATTTTTATTTATTTATTTGTCAGATAGAGAGAGAGCGCAGGAGCGAGCACAGGCAGACAGAGAGGCAGGCAGAGGCAGAGGGAGAAGCAGGCTCCCTGCTGAGCAAGGAGCCCGATGTGGGACTCCATCCCAGGACGCTGGGATCATGACCTGAGCTGAAGGCAGCCGCTTAACCAGCTGAGCCACCCAGGCGTCCCTAATTCTAGATCTCTATAAGCCACAAAAAGGAAACTCCACAAAAAGGAAAAATACAAAACCATTCTAAGCAATTAGAAAGTTTCCACTACTTGATTACTCACAATTTTTGTTGTGACAGCAGATGATTTATACTTGGATAAAAAGCCAAATTAAATCTGAGTCAATGTATATTCAAATAAATATAATAATTTATCTAGCTTTACTGAGATATAATTGACATTCAACATTGTGTAAGTTTAAGGTATACTGATGACACAATATGATGATAAAAAATGTTATTACTGGGTTTTTTAAATTAATATATTTCCCACCATTTCCCCAGTGCACCATGCAACTATCCTACTGGGGAATGAGCAAAGGAGATAGAAAGAGAATACAGGGGTTTAAATTCAAACTTTGAAAAATAAACAAACAAATTCCAACTTTGTTCTGTGTGACTTTGAGACAGTCTCACAACATTTCCATGCCTCCATTTCTTTATACATAGGTTGGGAAAAGAACAGCTACTTCAAAGGGTTGATATGAGACTAAAATAGAACAGTAGGTATAAAGGGCTCAGGGAGAGGATGCTGACCTTCCATAGATGCTCAATATACATGTCTGTCAAACTGAATTTAGAAGAACCTTTTTTGTGAAGAGACAATCATGTTAAATTGGTCAAAAATCAGATTTGAACCCATAATAAGTCAGCTATGCCATTGTTTTTGTCCACTGCAATAATTTCAGAGTTTCCACCTGTAGAAGTCTGTTAGAAAGCACTGCAGATTTGACAAGAATCTTTCAAAAGACCTGTCCCTCACCCCAACACACACACATTTGCTAAGACTTAACATTTAGTCTCTTTTGTGAAGCTTCTATCAGGATATCTCAACCATGGTGCTGAAAGGAGGTAGTACTTTCTATTTCCTCCATTTCTCTGTACTTGTAGAAACTGAGGCACAAAGTTAAGCCACAGGTGTGACGAGGCCTTTTGAGATGTTCAGCTGACTGAATGGCTTCCGGGCCAGAAGCAATCACCTAGATACCCAAAAACAAACCAAAGGAATGGGAAGTAAGAGAAGAGGAAATACAGTTTAAAAATACTGTAGTTCCAATGTCAATTTACCAAAATTCAGGTTTAAAGACAGATTTCAGTTGTTTTTTTTGTTTTGTTTGTTTCACAAAAAAAGGGTCATTTCCTTTCCTCTCACTGCTGGTTTAGAGCATAAAGCAAACCACAAGGATATATCTCTACTCCATACTCTATCTGACTCAAGGCAGTTAGTATGGCAATGGCAAAATACATACACTACATCTACAAATGTATGTGACACAGACTCATGTTGTGTGTGTGTGTGTGTGTCCACAACTTCAAAGAAATAAAAAATGTACCCCTCCAAAATTTTTTTAAATTAAGATGTTTAATTTCACCAAGGTAAGGGAAAAAATCCAAAAGCACAATGGAAGGAAAAAATGTTAGAATTGGGGAAAATCTTGCAGTCTGTTTTAGCCAAACCTCTATTTTACAGAATATAAGTTGGACCTCAGAGAGATTTCTAATTTAAATGGAAATTACATTTGAGAGTCTGAATCTGAGATTTTCCATGGTACCACTCAAAGACAGGACTGGAATTAACTTTTTTTTTTTTAATTTGACAGAGAGAGACACAGCAAGAGAGGGAATGCAAGCAGGGGGAGTGGGAGAGGGAGAAGCAGTCTTCCCGCTGAGCAAGGAGCCTGATGCAGGACTCGATCCCAGTACCCTAGGATCATGACCTGAGACGAAGGCAGCCGCTTAACAACTGAGCCACCCAGGCACCCCTGGAATTAACTTTATAAATAATGTATCCTGGGGCACCTGGGTCAGTTGACTATCCGACTCTTGGTTTTAGCTCAGGTCTTGATTTCAGAGTCCTGAAACTGAGCCCTGTATCAAGCTCTGTGCCCAGCTAGGAGTCTGCTTGAGATTTTCTCTTCCTCTTCCTCTGCCCTCCTGCTCATGCACTTGCTCTTTCTCTCTCTCTCAAATAAACAAATCTTTTAAATCTTTTTAATAAATAAAATATCCTAAGTTACTCACTTCACTAGTGAGGAAACTGAGGCCCAAAGAAATAAAATACCTACTTTGAGGTTATCTGGTTACTTAGTAGGACTAAATCTCTTATGTTTATGCTTCTTAGAGACAGAGAGCTTTGATACCTTCCCTCCCCTATCTCAAACCCCATGCAGCAGCCTTCACCATTCTTTCATTCTATGAGATGGGCAACTGATGTTTTTCACACATCAATAAGGTTTAAAGACCTACATCTCCTCTCCAACCAGGTTAGCATTCCTTTGTAGAAATTCAGGAATCACCGGTTAAGTCCGGCCCAGTGCAGACAAGTTCAGGTAGCATCCAGGCAATTTTAAATACCTGTCTGTTTTATAACCACCCAAGGCTGGTCAGCCTCAAGGAGATCAATTAGGAGATCAACATATTTTCCTATGTGGTAGTCTGTATCTATTCACCAAAATAAACAATTAGGGTATTGAAAGATTACAGTAAACAAAGATATTTTCATCCTCTGTTACAGTGGCTGTGTTAACCTTCCTCTTTCAGTGGTAAATAGACTGAGATAAGATTACTGAAACTTAATCAAAATAGAAAGTTGTATAAATTCTATGTGGTCCTGTAGAGAACTATTTTCTTAGTAATTCAGAAAAACTCATGTTTTAGAACCATTTGTTTCAAAAACTACTTATCATGTACCTAGAACTTTTGAGGTGCTGGAGATACAGTAGGGACCAAAGTTCCTGCCCTCTAATAAACAAGTCAAGCCATACTATGTTAGATGTTGATGTGTGCCATAGAAGAAATAGAAAGCAAGGGAGGTAGGACAGTGGGTTCCAGGCTGAGGTATGGAGGGGTGGTTGCTATGTATTATATTTAAGATGGCCTTGCTGATAAAGAGATAAAAGAAATATGAAAGCAAGCTTTGTATACATTTGAAGGAAGTGCTTTCTAAAGAGAGTCAACAAGGGCTAAGGCCTAAATCAGGAGTAGCATATTCTTGGAACAGCAAAAAGGCTGGTGTGCCTAGAGCAGAGTAAGTTAGGGAAACAGTGAAAGGAAATGATGTCTGAAAGGTAGTTGAAATCAATCGTATGGAGTTTTATAAGGCATTGGAGGGGCTTTGACTTATACTCGAGTGAGATGGAAAGACAATCAAAGGAATGGACAGAGGAGTAACATGTTCTGATTCCCACAGAACAAATCACATTGCCTGTGTGTTGAAAAACAACTGTAGCCTATTACTGGCTATTTCAATAATACAGGTGAAAGATGATGGTGGCTTGGACTATGACAGTGGTGGTACAGGTGGTAAGAAGTAGTAAGAATCTTGGAGGTAAAACCCACAGGATTTCTTGGTGAACTGGATGTGAGGTATGAAAAAAAGAGAAGAACTGATGACTTCAAGGTTTTCCACTTGAACAGCTATTGGGTGGAATTGCCATCTGCAAGAATGAAGAATGTGGGAGGAATAGCTTTGGGTTGCAGGGGAAGAGGTTATTAATCAGGAGTTCAACCCTACTTGAGTTGGGCTGAAGATGCCTCTATTAGATATCCAGTTAATCAAGGCATTCCTTTACAGACACATCCTGCTAGAGATGTGTCTCAAAAATGCAGCTGAATATGCAACAGCATTCAGAGCAGAGATACGGTCTGGAAATATAAATGTTGGTGTTGTTAGCATAAGGATGATACTGAAAGCCATGAGACCAAATAAGGTCACCTAGTAGAGGTAGATAAACAAAAGAAGAAAAGAATCCTATGTTTGCCGGTCATTGAGAGGAGAGGAGAGGAGAGGAGAAGACAGGAGGGGAGAGGAGAGGAGAGGAAACCAACAAAGTGGAGACAGGACTCAGAAGTATATGAAGATGAGAGACCAGTATTCCCAAGTCAGGCGAGTGAGCAGCTATATCCAGAGTTACACATAAGATTTGGAATTCTGGATAAAATCTAAATTATAATGCGAAAAGCAAAAAAACAAAAACAAAAACAAAAACAAAACAGCTTCCTGTGTCTCCTGTTATCATACCTACAGCCTCCTGGTAATAATACTAGCAAGAATAGTAATCATGAAGAATGACCACCCACTGAGTGTCTTTCAAGTTGGCAGGATTGTGCTTTGGCAAATTTCACATGCCAACTCTGATGGGTTGAAAGTGGCTAGCTAGAACATTGTGTTGAGGAGTCTGAGGCTACCTTTTAGCTTAAGGAAAAGGATTGAGTTGTATGTGATTTCTGTCATCAACACAGAATGAGGAATTGGCTTCATATTTGCTGAGTATTCATGATCCCTATAATAGGACTTTGCATATATTATCAATAGGGTTCATAGCACCTCAGTGGTAATGTAATTAACCCCATTTCTCCCATTGGAGAAACCTAGTTCAGGGATGTTTACTACCCAACCTGAAGTGGCACAATTAAATGTGGCAAAGGGGAGACTCAGCACGGGCCAGTTGGCCTTTGCCTCACATTTGTACAGTTTCTCTCCCCATCTCATCAGAAAAGTACCCAGAATTTCAGATATGCAGGGTGCACCTTTTCCAATTTAAACCTATGACATGGAAAGCATATAATCAAAAGTATAAACTTCAAAAGTAATGGTTTCTTAATGCTCAAAGAAAATATGGTACAACTGATTCACACACTGATTTAGAGAGGTATGCCTGCAAACTTAAATACAAGAGAAAAAGAAAACATGAAACAAGAGTAGTCAAATGATTCAAACAGGAGTTTTTTCAACCTACTGCAGTTGAAGATGACACAGTATGAACAACCATTAAAAACATGACTATTATTTTGTCTTCATCATTCCCATGGCAACTTAGTATTAATCTCTGCCAAAAAATAACTGTAGGCACCAAGAATTCTCGGCCTCTCTTTTAGCACCAAGCCCTTCCCACAGTCATTTGTATTAACATTTACAAAAGATTTATTTCCCTTTGATTCAAATAATTCCACATTCCCAAGAATATCTAGACTGGAGCATAGCCAGCTAGCTGCCTGCAGGGCCTGCAGCCATCTCCCTGGTCCTGGGTAGCTCCCTGGGTGCCCATGAATGGCTCATTGTTAAAGACAAACCCACTGCAGAAAACAGAGAAAACACAGAAGAGAAATCAGTGTCATGTACTGAGGACAGGTCTGGATTTTGAGCAATGAAAGTGAGTGGGCATGGCAAGCACCTAAGGCTGCTATGAGTCAGTGACTGATGCCTCCTGGAGCTCCTCTGAGATACTACATAGGTCACCATCAAACAGTCAACTCACTTCAGGAGATTCTGAACCCAAGCCATTCCATGTGACTAAGCAGAGCAAGGGAGCAGGCCCCAAAGTGAAAATCATCTTCATTATCCCCAAACATCTGTTAAGCACTAACTATATGCAGGAGCCAACACTGGATTTCAGAAAGAAGTCTAATGTCACCTTCAAATCGTGTGTATGGCTCAGGTTCAAGCAACTGGCTAAAAATTCAAGAAAAGTGTGATTTCTAGACTGTTATATGATGAAGACAGGGAACCCACATCTTGCTCTGATTGTTGTTACTGACTTTCTGCGTGTGTTCTGTTTTATCTATCCCAGCTAATAGGGCACTTTGGAAAAAGGTGGAGCTGTATACTTCAAAGTCCACTGAAATCAAAGATAAAAAGTTCTACAACTTTAGTGTTTCTTGGGATCAGCCAACTTTTCACTAAATTCAAATTGCAGAGTGAATTCAATGTCTTCCTGATGTAAATGTTCTATATTTGGACCACATTTATTATTTCAGGGATGTACTAATAAACCCTACAATTAATACTTAGTGAATATAATTTAGTAGCCATAAGCCTATAGTCCAGAATATGTCCATTTTCAAAAAGTTGTACCATCTGGTACTTACTCAGATTTTTATTGTCCTTGTTTGAGCTTTTTCAATAGTCAGAAAACTACCATAAATTCTCATGCTGCTTTACTTCTCCCAGCTCTCAAAAACCCACCAAAATATATCAGAGGAAAGCAACAAAGTGATCCAGAAACAACAGACTAATTCAGTTATGGTCATAATTAACCTATCTACAAAAACAATAGCTGTATCTGCTCAAGTGAAAATATATCTGACTTTATGGCATGGAGAAAAATAAACCCAACTTGTGAAGTTATGTTTCTATCCCTCAACTGCTCTACTTACCATTCTGCAAATAGGCAAAAAGGCTACATGGAGTCTGAGCTGCTATCCTATGGATACATCTTGGTCTTCACAGAAGCCATTAATATAACACCGATGAAGGGCTATTTGTTGGGTAAAGTCATTTTTCCCTTGACATTTATTATCAGTAGAAAAGTTTTCTGTTTTAATACCCACATTCTGGCATATAATTACTGTAATAAAGTCTGCTTCTTCACTCTGGGTGACTGCTGCCAGTATTATGAAATCATGGCAATGGTTGTAAAAATAAGGGAGGTCACAACCTTTCCACACACACACACACCCACTCTGCAGCTGATATTAAATAGCTTTGGTGGGAAAATGCAGACCTTTAAACTTTTTCTACCAAACTCAATGCATTCTGTATTTAACTTCTTCTTTAAAACAATTTGTGTTGTAAGAATTCAAAAACTGCATATGGTCATTAAAAAAAAAAAAAAAGAGCTTATACTTAATTAGCTCCTAAGTCCGACTTGGACGGACGAAGCACAATAACAACCATTTCTTTGTACTAACTATTTTTAATGATATGCATTACATGCATTGGCCCGTCTACTGCCCAGACTGTTCCAGCATCAATCCTGCTTTATGTGTTATGCTTTTTGGCAAAGGGCAACATGGGGAAAAGTCTCCATTTCAATATATTGTCATTTTGATTGGAATAATAACTCCTAACAGCACGAATTCCCTCTAAATCTTAAACCACCACCATGGTTTCATAACCACAAAACAAATGACATTCAAGTGTATCAGACGCTATACAAATATTCTCCTTATACCTCCAGCAATACTCAATATTTGATTCATCCCTTCACTTTAAACTGCTTGAATATTTTAATCCAATTTCTTTCAGCTATTTTTTTACATAACTATTGGATATAATTTTTCTACTTCTAGCCAAGACCGAAGCCAAGCTAATTCAGGGTCATAATGACAGATAGGCCCACGAGGGAGTATTTGTGCATTTTTTAGAAATTTTTCTACTTCTTCATGGAATAGGAATTTCCTTAGGGAGGGTCTAAGGAAATACCTATTTTAAAAGTAGAATCTTGGGTTTCCAAATTAAAGTTATCCTAAGTAGAGATGCTATTTGGGGGTCAGAAGGTCAAGATCTTTTCTTGCCCTTGAAATGGTAAATCACTGGAATCCATTATCTTCCAAAGCAACATACAGAATATAGAAGCAAACAGAATACTGGAGAACAAGGTGTGTTAGACCCCACAAGAAAGCACCAAGAGAACACCATACAGAGCAGGTCAACCCTAGGACTGTCACCCCTGTTTCAAACATAGCAGCTCTGCTGTCATCTACTTTATTTCCTGGTCTTATGCATCAGGTTTTATTTAGGGAGGAAAAGAGCTACTATAACCACATTGGACAACAGTTTGAGGTATGCATGCCCTGTAACCAGCAATTCTGCTCCTAGATATTTATCCTGAAGTAATTTGTATATATATATATGTCCAAGACTGACTGTATATCAATCACAGCACTGTTGTCTGTAATGGTTCCATATTAGAAGCAACCCAATGTCCATCCTTATTACAATGGATCTATATATTGTAGTGAATTCACACAATGGGAAACTATATCACAGTAGAAGTTAATAAACCAGAGGTTTGTGTCATAACATAGATGAATCCTGCAAACACAATGCTGTATGTAAAAAGCAAGACAAAAAAGAAAACAGAATTATTCTACTTATATAAAATTTTAAAATAGGCAATATTCAACTATATTGTTTTTTTTCTTTCAAGATTTTATTTAAATTCAAGTTAGTTAACATACAGTGTAGTATTAGTTCCAGGGATAGAATTTAGTGATTCATCACTTCCATATAACACCCAGTGCTCATTATATCACATGCTCTCCTTAATGCCCATCATCCATTTACCCCATCCCCTCACTCACCTCCCCTCCAGCAACCCTCAGTTTGTTTCCTAGAGTTAACAGTCTCTTATGGTTTGCCTCCCTATTTATAGATTTTTCCTTCCCTTTCCCTATGTTCATTTGTATTGTTTCTTAAATTCCACATATGAGTGCAATCATATGGTATTTTTCTTTCTCTGACTGATTTCACTTAGTGTAATACATTCTAGTTCCATCCATGTCATTGTAAATGACAGGATTTCATTCTTTTTGATGGCTGTAATATTCCATTATATATA
>RCUC01128711.1:0-65117 GCA_003697995.1 Taxidea taxus jeffersonii | reverse complement strand
AGCAACCTCTTTAACCTCAGCCGCAGCAACTTCTTCCTAGGAACAACACCAAAGGCAAGGGAAGTAAGGGAAAAAATGAACTATGGGGACTTCATCAAGATCAAAAGCTTTTGCACAGCAAAGGAAACAGTTAACAAAACCAAAAGACAACTGACAGAATGGGAGAAGATATTTGCAAACGACATATCAGATAAAGGGCTAGTATCCAAAATCTATAAAGAGCTTAGCAAACTCAACACCCAAAGAACAATTTTTCCAATCAAGAAATGGACAGAGGACATGAACAGACATTTCTGCAAAGAAGACATCCAGATGGCCAACAGACGCATGAAAAAGTGCTCCACATCACTGGGCATCAGGGAAATACAAATCAAAACCACAATGAGATACCACCTCACACCAGTCAGAATGGCTAAAATGAACAAGTCAGGAAATGACAGATGCTGGCGAGGATGTGGAGAAAGGGGAACCCTCCTACACTGTTGGTGGGAATGCAAGCTGGTGCAACCACTCTGGAAAACAGCATGGAGGTTCCTCAAAAAGTTGAAAATAGAGTTACCTTATGACCCAGCAATTACACTACTGGGTATTTACCCTAAAGATACAAACGTAGTGATCCAAAGGGGCATGTGCACCCGAATGTTTATAGCAGCAATGTCCACAATAGCCAAGTTATGGAAAGAACCTAGATGTCCATCAACAGATGAATGGATAAAGAAGAGGTGGTATATATATATACAATGGAACACTATGCAGCCATCAAAAGAAATGAAATCTTGCCATTTGCGACAACATGGATGGAACTAGAGGGTATTATGCTTAGCGAAATAAGTCAATCAGAGAAAGACAACTATCATATGATCTCCCTGATATGAGGAAGTGGAGATGCAACGGGGGTGAGGGTTAAGTGGGTAGGAAAAGAATAAATGAAACAAGATGGGATTGGGAGGGAGACAAACCATAAGAGACTCTTAATGTCATAAAACAAACTGAGGGGGGTGGGGGGAGGGGTGTTGGGAGTGGGGGGTGGGGTTACATTTTATGTTTATACAAAAAAAATAAGAACATCTAAAAAAAAGAAAAGAAAAGAAGGAAAGGGTGTGTGTACTGAAGAAGAATATATGAGAGGGAGCACTATTAAAAAAGTCTGAAGCCTTGAGTTACAGACTATAAATTGCTATGAGCTCATGGCAATTGTGACCATCTACTGATCTACAAAGAGAATCTAGGAGTCAATGCATGAGAAGTGGAATTAGGTGGACAGAAGTGGGACAGACTACCAAACTGGGAGATATCTGGTGTGCTATGGTTTATCCTAAGAAGAGGTGACACAGAGAATTACCTCTAGAAATTCCTGAGAGGTCGATAGTAATGAAAATCATGCAAACAACCATACGAGGAAACCATACGAGGGCCAATGCAGAGCAGAAAAGTCCTGGGACTGGAAGCTTGGAAGCCAGTCCTGGTCAAAGTGAAAGGACAGGGTATGGAGAGGAGAAAACGTAAGAAGAGGCCTTCCAACAAGCTAGGATGGCTCCTGCTTGAATGGGACATGGTACCCATGTGTTCCATGATAGGTTAAACAGATGCATGGATGGTGTTCTTGAAGCTACAGATAGAGAAGCAGTGAAGCACTGGTGAATGTTGCAAAAGGCAGAGACTATGGAAAAGCTCCATCATTTCCTTCTGCCCTGGTTGTGTTTTTGGCTCCTCACTTCCTCACCTGTCCAAGAACTGTCTCAGGTGTCCCTGAACCTGGTGAAAGCCCACCAAGTCCTTGACTAGAGCCTTGCAGGAATCTTGAATGCAGAGTACTCATAGTCATTGTGCCTGTTGCCGTCTCCTTTTCTCTTGTTATCCTCTTTGCTATTTCTCGATGCAGGCTTTCATTCTCTGACTCCCAGCCCAATGGTCTCCTGGTGGGTCTGTTCATCCAGGTTCCCTCCAGCATAAGCCTTCAGATTATGTGGTGTCCCTGCTCAAAAATTACCCAAGGTTCTGCCTTATAGATAAGTTAGAACCCCAGTCCCTTTGTCTGGCTCTGTTTCCTCCCAGCATACCTGTTCAAACTCCTACTCTCCTCCTGGAATGCTCCAGGCCATCAGAGCTCTGCTCTCAAACCCCAGCTCACCTTTGCCTGTGTGCTTATGCATTTCTCTTGCCTGCGAAATCCTGGGTCCACCCACCCACCAGTCTTAAGGTGTTGATCTGTGTGTCCCTGCTCATCCCTTCTCACACCTCTCCTTTTCTTCTCTGGCCTTCATTCATCTACTCTCTTTTCCTTTGGTGACCATATTGCCAATTCCAACTAGATAATAAACAGCTTGAAGGTAAGGATTACATTTTGTATTCCCTCCCCCATAGTACCTAGCATCATCCGATTAATAGAAAACTGTATTGGCCTTCATGGGATTTCTAAAGCACCTGTGAATTTACAAAGCCATTTTGAGTAAGTTTTATTAGTTAAAGTGAAGGAAACCTATCTTTCCAAAGACCATATAAAAATAGACTTTTAAAATTAGACTTCCCATCTGAGTAATAAATTGAATTAAAATTTTGGGTTAAAACGAAAAGATGTGATATTGGCTTTTCATTTCTTCTGCTAGTTGTTTCCAGGCAATCTTGAACTTGTCAAATAAAAAAATATAAACAGAAGACTGAGATGTTTCACCTGACTTTGAGAATCCTGCTCTTGGTAGGCTAAGCACACGATTCAGCATTACGGCTAGACATTCCTTAAAGACCAACCCTCTTTTCTCACATTTGGGTTTCTTGGGGGATTTTAGGAAGAAAATTTGGTGTAGTGAAGAACATAGGATTTGGAGTTACATCCTCTGAATCAATTGAATCCCGACTTTATTGACGTGAGATTGGGAAAAATCATTTAAACTCTCTGAGCTTTGATGTCTTTGTCTCCGAAATGGCATAACCCCCCAACCCGTCTACTTCTTAATAATGACAAGCGTGCCATGTGACTAAACAGTTGACAGAATCATAAAGGTACCTTTTGTCATCATCACCATCATCATAACCATCCATAGAAGCTCTATGAAAAGGACAGGGAGGCAAGCTGGCCCTTCTGCCTGGCCAGGGTTCCGGGAGCATCCTTGGAGCTCCCCTCATCTGCTGTCCCCAGCACACATGTGGCTGCCGTCAGTTTCCAGACACCTGCCACAGAGCTCCACGTTCATACAGCCAGAATTACAACCAGCTTGGCTGTCCCTTCTTGACTTCCACATCCTTAGTCCATAGCCAACAACGGCAGACTCCCAAATCATCATTCACTTTGGCCCTTGGCCCCTGGCTTCCAGTCTTTTCCAGCCACTGAGACCAATTTGGGGTGATCCAGACATGGCAGTGGGAAGGGCAATTCCAGCCTGATTTGGGGGTAAATCAAAGAGAGGCCTTTACCACTTGTTCTGAACTTGGTTTGAGCCCTGGTCACCCCCGAGTTCTGCCTTTGGCAACTTTCCTTTCCTTGTTCACACGGAGAAGGAATAATTACTGTCCCTGTGAAAATGGCCAGGCCTCTGCTCCCCTTCTCTGTTCTCAGGCAGCACCAGACAGGGAGAGAGGCAACAAGAAAATCATGGGGCAGGGGCACCTGGGTCGCTCAGTGGGTTAAGGCCTCTGCCTTCGGCTCAGGTCATGATCTCAGGGGTCTGGGGTCCAGCCCAGCATCGGCCTCTCTGCTCAGCAGGGAGCCTGTTTCCTCCCTCTCCCTCTGCCTGCCTCTCTGCCTACTTGTGATCTCTCTCTGTCAAATAAATAAATAAAATCTTAAAAAAAAAAAAAAAGAAAGTCATGGGGAACTCCTGAGGCTGTTAACTTCTCCAAACCTCTTCAGTCTTCAGAGACTAATTCTGAGGATCTCCAGGAGAGAATTTCTAAATGAAAAGAGGGAATACTGAATTTATTTGTTAACAAACAAACAAACAAACTACTTCCTCCTGCCAGGGTAGAAGGAACCTCCTATCTCACCACAAAATACGCCATTTCAGAAGAAAGTTATTTTTTTTTCTATTATGACAAAATAAAATGTTCCTTGGTCAGGAATGAGTAAACCTCAAAAGAGATAGCCCTTCCCTCCCCAGATAAAAGGACTGGCTTCTATATTTTCTATTTTAAGATCAATTCAAATCCCTCACACATGATTTGAGAGCAGTAGTGGAAAACAATTCTTTTGAGGCGAGATTTCTCAAATGGCATTTTATATCCTCGAGTCTCACTCCCAAGACTGGTTTGGACCTCACCTGTCCATGGTGGCTGGCCCGTCATTATTCTGCAATGACGTGCTCTTAGGAAACCTCATTATTCTTCATCCTGACCCCACGAAGCTAATGAGACAGGCCCAATTATTAAGCCATATGGCAAAGGGATATTTGGGTAAACAAATTTGTATTTCAATAATTTAACTGTCCCATATGATATAATAATTAAAATGTAATGGCAGTAGGGGCACTTGCTTAAAGCTGACTTCATAGCTTACCAGATGGTACATTGCAGGTGATTTGTATTCCATGAGCAGAAGTTCTTCAGCAGGTAATCATTGCGGTTTTCTCTCTGCCCATGTTTCTGTTTGTTAATACTCCTGGTTGGCTGTGTTTCACCCCCTGAGATCAGCTCTGTTTTTGCAGAATTGCTTAGACCATGCACCTAGCAGTACAATCTACTGAAGGGTTTTCTTGCTTTCGTTTTTTGTTGTACTTTTCTTGTTTACTTACATGAGTTCTCTCCTCCAGGACTGGAGGAAAGAAACAAAATAGAGCACCCCCCGCCCACAATTCCCCTCTGTTTTCCCGTCTCTACTTCAAATGGCAAAGGTTAAAAGCAGCTTTGTGGTAGGGAGTGCTTTCCCACACTTCCCTGGGTGGGTAGGTTTAAGCTGTTGTTCGGACTGAGGGCCAAATGGGGTAGGCAGAGCTAAGATCGTTCTCCTCTCTGCACTCGTGCTCTCCCCATTCTGCTCTTTCCTGTTCATTTCTCTGCCCTCCTTAGTCTACCCCTGGACAGGAGCTATGGGAGAGTGAGGGGGACAAAGGGCAGGGCGAAGTTACCAGCTGATTCTCTCTCGTCTGGATTCCCTTTTGCAAGCAAAGGGCCCCCTCACTCAAAGCCTATATCGACCACATGAACATCTCTCCCTCTCCTTCCGACACACGCAGTAGCCTGCAGCCTCGCTTCAAGCAGTCTGTTTCTGAAAGTAGCACTAACCAGCAGGGAGATGTTAGAAGATCTAGATTCTAATTAAGGTCGCTTCTGATTGCACTAGACAAGTCCCTGCTGCTTAAAACAGGCTGAAAAATCTCAGATTAAAAAGGTTGTGGAGGATGGCACAGATCAGGACCAGGCACTCACATCAGCCCTCTTCCTGTGGACACTCTCTAAAATGGGAGCTTGTAGAGGTTGTACAGTAAAAATTAAAATAGTCAACAATACCACCCCTTGCTAAACCATGAATTAAGACAGAGCATGGGGGGGCACCTGGGTGGCTCAGTTGGTTAAGTGTCTGCCTTCAGCTCAGGTCATGATCTCTGGGTCCTGGGATTGAGTTCCACTTCGGGCTTCTGGCTCAGCAGGGAGTCCGCTTCTCTCTCTTTCTCTCCCTCTGCCCCTCCCCACTGCTCACTCTCTCTCTCTCTCCCTGTCCCTCAAATAAATAAAAATCTTAAAAAAAAATAAGATAGAGTACAGATGGGGCACGCAGCTCTATCTGGTAAACCCTTGGTATAGAATGATTCCAGGCCCTAAAGATGATGTTAGCGGGGTTAGAGGATGTGTAGGCTTTTCCCTTAAACCAGCAGTGTAAGAAGGTTCTACCACAGGAGTGCACAAAGTAAAAATGAGGCCAGCGCTCCTCTGTGTGAAGAGGAAGAGTTGCCTTTCGTAGATGGGGACAGGCAGAGTTCAGTGACTATGTGGAATACCCCTATCCCTTCCATCAGAATTTATTTTTCAGTAACTTTAAATTTGAAAATACATAACTTCATATACAGAAATATTGCAAGGATAAGAGTAGTACACAGAACACCCATACCTCCCAGATTCACATACTGTTAATATTTTGTTCCATTTGCTTTATTACCTGTGCACTGTAATTCATATTTATGTTATATTATATCATGTATTATATGAGAAAAAGACTATTTTTATGAAGTATCTGAGAGTCAGTTACATAGAGTTGACCTTTGAACAACATGACTTTGAAATGTGCATGTCCATTTATTAAGATTTTTTCCGATAAACACAGTACAGTGCTGTAAATGTATTTTCTCTTCCTTATGATTTTCCCAGCAATGTTTACTTTTCTCTAGCTTGTTTCATTGTAAGTGACAGTATATAACATGTATAATACACAAAGCATGTGTTTGATTAATTGATTGTTTGATTAAATGTATTGTAAATGTATGGTAATATATTATAATGTATTGTAAATGTAATGTAATATAAATTGATTAATTGTTAGGTTATCAGTAAGGCTATTAGTAGTTGAGTTTGGGGGATCCAAAAGTTATATGTGGATTTTTCAGCTGCAGGGGGGGTTGGTGCGCCAAGCCCCATGTTGTTCAAAGGCCAACTGTATATTTGGCCTCTTAATGTCTAAATACCTCAGTGTGCACTTCCTGTGAATGAGGCTAGGATCAATATCCTGATCAGCATCCTTCATGTAACCTCTTCTCCATGTGGCTAATTGGGCTTCCTCATAGCATGGCAGGCTCAGGGAAATTGAACCATTTTCATCGCTTTTATGAGGGAACATTCTAAGCAGCAAAGGCAGAAATTACAGATCTCTTGAGAGCCAGCTCAGAAGTCACATGGCTTCACTGTCACTCCTTTTATTGGTACAGACAAGCCACAGGGTCAGCTGGATTCAAGGGCAAGGGAATGCAACCTCTGGTGGGAAAGAATTGCTGGCCATCTCGAATCCATCTGGAATCCACCCATTTTCTATCTTGTGGTCTGGACATTAATGGATGATTCTCTGTCCCCTGCTGAAGTCTAAGCCGCAAGTTCTTTGGAGATAGGGTTCCCGTCTATCTCTTCTTAGCAACCTCCCCATGGAACTCAGCTCACTGCATTGCACATAGGAGGTGCTTAATATTTATGGGATAAATATTGATTAGAAACAGCCTCCTCAATAGTCCAACCTGCTCGCCTTATTTCTGAGGACTCTGAAACCCTACGAAAGCTCTTTGGTAGCCTCAGGGTCACAGAGCACCATTGCGTGAATCCCAATGACAGTCCTGTGAAACAGTTTTCTGGTAGAGAGGTGTGCCTGGGGCCTAAGGAGGCTGCTACAGGTGGTAGGAATGTGGTATGGAAGAGACTATTGGCTTTCTCACTTGGTGCCTGTCTTTCTGAATAAAAACCCTTGCTTTGAATGGTTAATTGGCTTACCTGGGTCTGAATGTATCCATAAAACAAGATGGGAATATTTTTTTTCTAAATCTGCTGTGAGGATGTCAGATTTAAAATACCATGGGAAAGACATGGAGGGGAGACAGGTCTGTGGTTCTGGAAATAGCAGTGGAGATTGTCAAAAGGTTGACCTGCCCACTTTGTCCCTCCTTGGTCCTTGTGACTGTGCTTAGGAATCCATATCATGAGTGTGGTCAATGTACACGCCCACATTAGCCAGTACTCAGGGTCCCTAATGCAGCTGTACCCGGAGCTGAACAGGAAGCTTGGGCATTTTTCCTTTAGCCCAGCTGTGCTAGGTCAGAACTAATGCCTGTGGCTTCTGCCTCATGGGCCAATTTGTTCAACTTCAATTTTGGTCCTCAAGATTTTTGTTTTGACATTTAAAAAAACTGCCTCATCAGTCTATGGGCTCTGATTTTGGGGATGGTTCTGAATGAATTCTAATGAATTAGTGTATCTTTCTGGATCGTTATGGAGATCTAGGAAGATAAATTGCATCTGTCTTTCAGGAGAGTTACAAATTCAGCAGAATGTCAGGCTGGGAAGGCAAGAAGGGAAGGATCTCTTACAGCAGTTCCGACCAGCAGCCAGCACAGGCCGGAAGACTGCAAGCTCTCAGACAAGGGAGACGGGACATGGGTGAAAGATATAAATGAACTGCACATTCCAGACCCCTGGAAAACCATCTGTGCCTATTAGGGAGGACTCTCCACCATTTTGGCCAAAGACGCAACATCTCACTTACCTGCTTGTCATTTAGATGACCACCTCCAGTATCTGTGATGCTGTCAAAACCTGGGAGGACGTGCTAAAGTCCATGCATCTCGGAGGTGCTAAAAGAGATGTCTCAAAATCTGTGACAAAATCCATGAATTTTTAGACAGAATTTGTTATCTGGTGTCCAATTCCCAGCCAGTAAGAAGCACCTTTGGAAGAAGGCAGGAGGCTTCTAGAGGCTGAAGCTGAAAGAGTGGAGGGAAGTCACAACCTGATGGGGGAGGAGACCAAGACAAAACCGAAACAAGCCCTAAAAACAGGCCAAAGTCCTCACCAAACACAGCATCCTGGGGGGGCAGAGCTGGGAAGAGGCAGGTAACTGTACTCTCAAGTACCTGAGGGCAGAGCAGCGCCACCCTACTGCCTGATGTAAGAATGAAGACAGACAGGGTCTGCTGGTACTCACAAGGGGTTAAGATATGCCCATTACATTGTCACTTATAGAAACAGTTTAGAAATGCGGCTCTCCAAAATGATAAGACACATTTTTTAAAATTTTTACACTTAAAAGAATAGAATTTAGTTATCTGGGAAATGTGTGAACTAACTGTCTTAATCTGCTAGGGCTACCATAAGCAAATACCTTAGGCAGGGGGCTCAGACAACAGAAATCTGTTTTCTCACGGTCCAGGAGGCTGAGGGTCCAAGACCAAGAGGTCAGCAGGGTTGGTCTCTCCTGAGCTTGTAGTAGGTCACATTCTCCCTGTGTCCTCACATGGCCTTTTCTCTGTTCACCTGCATGTCTGGGGTCTCCACCTCTTGTTATAAGGACACCAGTCATATTAGACTAAGGTCCCACCCTTATGACCTCATTTAACCTTAATCACTTCCCTCAGGACCCTATCCCCAAACAGAGTCACATTCTGAGGTACTGAGGGTTAAGACTTCAGTGTATGAATTCAGGGGGACACAATTCAGTCTGCAAGACTAATAAAAATTTCCTTCTTTATTTGTGCTTTATTTTGCATCAACACAACTAATTCAGCCTTGGGGAAGAATAAGCAGAGCTGCCAATAATCTTCTTTTCTAGTTATTTTAGAGCAACAGACAAAAGGATTGAGGAAAACCTGTTTTTATGTAGCTTTTTCAATACATTACAACTCCCCTCTCTTCACACACACACACACACACACACACACATACACCCCTAGGAGATAAAGTCTTATTTATTTTATTTCTGACACATCTTTGAAACTTCTCCTCTATCCTGTCACTGCTTTCATTCAGATCCTCATCATTTCTTTTCCTGAATTAAAACATCCTCACAGTCCCCCTGAAGAGGAGGTGACTTCCCCAAAATGCAGGTCCCACAATGCCACTTTCTGCTTACATCCCTTCAGCAGTTCCCCTGTTTGCTTTCAGAATTAAGTTCAAACTCTTCAGCAGGTTTGAAAGAAGGAAGACCAAACCGATGTTATCAAGTACCGGTGAAGGTGTGGAGCAACTGGAACTCTCTTATGTAGCTGGTAGCAAAGCAAACCGATACAGCCACTTTGGGAAACAGTTTGGGAGTTTCGTGTGAATTAACATACATTTACCATATGACCCAACATCCCATCCCTACATAATTACCTTCAGAAAAATGAAAATCTGCATTCACATAGAAGTCTATATACAAATGTTTATCATTCATGATTGCCAGAACCTGAAGCCAGTGAATCCCTTCACTGGTGGATGGCTCACAAACTGTGGGACATCTGTAAAATGGAATACTCCTTAGCGATAAAAAGAAACATTCTTGACAGAAACAAAAACATGTATGAATTTTATATGCACTGTGCTAAGAAGTCAGATTCAAAAAGCTACAGACTTGGTAAATCCATTTATTCACACTCTTACAAAGACAACAAGGGACAGAAAGATGACTGGTTGCCAGGGGCTGAGCTGGGGGAAGGGTTGATTACAAAGGGGGCAGGGGCATGTGGGGAGAGGTGTGGAACTGTATCCATATCTTGACTGTGGGGTGATGGTTACTTAAGTGTATATATTGGTTAAAATTCACAGAACTGTCTACTAAAAATAACAAGTTTTACTGTGTGTAAACAGTTCCTTAATTTTCAAAAATGAGAAAACAAAAGTATTACCCATATGTTCTGATGAGCCTGGTACAGTTCAGTTTTATGCTTATTGTCCCAGGGTAATTTTTTCTAGCTTTATCCTTTTACTCTAAAAAATGTCCCAAAATTGCACAATCACAGGTGCCCAGGATAAGCCTAGAAAGCAGTCCCTGAAATGAGGATTTGTGGATAGACACTTCGTTTTGGGAAGTGATTCCATGGAATAGAAATGGAAATTGGGAAAAGAGTGAAACAGGGAAAGAGGCAGAGCTAACACTAAGGGGTGTCCCTCTGTGTATAACTGGGGCTTGTCTCCACAGGTTCTTAACCCTGTGTGGTTTGCAAAAGAGGAGCCTTTCTCCCCTGCTTTTCTCCTGCATTGGTCTAGCATGGCCCATGGAAGGCCATCTCTGAGGTTGTGCATCCCAAAGAGCAGGTGGGTTGATGCTGGCCTCCTATTTGTCATCAGAGAAACCCTAGGAGGCAAAGGGAAGGTACAAGCAGAAGCTGAGACATCTGAGTAAAGGCAGTCACTGCAGCAGTAGTTGGTGTAAAGAGTAGGCTGAGTGGACGTGAGGTGGGATGCAAGAGATGTCTGATTCAGACATCTTCCTTAGAAGGCCCCTGAGCACTGGGTCCTGATTTCTTTTCTGACCTGACCTCCAGCTAGTCCCTCGAATGATCTCGTTGTAACCACCTGACCCTGGACACTTTGTGCTCTCCCTGGCCTGTGAGACCCCAAGCTAGTTCTTCTTTAGGGCTGCCACCCATAATCACACATGTTGTATACTCTTCAAGGGCTCCTGGTGCAGGGGACAAGTTGGGACTGACGTCCAGCCCAGTCTCTGCTTACTGAGCCAGGTGTCCACAGAGCACCCGTGTTTTTCCCAGAGAGAATAACTTTTTCTGACTGGCACCAAGGCACCCTCTAGCCTGGAAACAAGCCCGCTCCACATGGAATGTACCCTCTGGTTTCCATATGTCTCATTCCTCATGTCTCATGTCCTTCTCTGCCTGCCTACTATCTATCCTCCCATAAATAAATAAATAAATAAATAAATAAATAAATAAATAAATAAATAAATTTCTCCTCTGGGAGGTCTTTCCAGATCCTCCTCCACCCCAGCCTTAAGCTATTAAATACCTCTTGTTATGGGTTGAATTCTGTTCTCCCCAAATTCATATGGGACTCTATTTGGAGATTGGTCCTTTAGAGAAGTGATTACATTAAAATAAGCACCCCCTGAGGGTGGGCTCTAACCTTTATAACAAGAGGAGGAGACACCAGACATGCAGGTGCAGAGTGAAGGCCACGTGATCCTATCGGGGGAATGTGACCTACAAGCTCAGGATAGAGGCCTCAGGAGAAACCAACCCTGCTGACACCTGGATCTTGGGCCTCCAGCCTCCTAGACTGTGAGAAAACAGCTTGTGGTGTTTTGTTATGGTCACCTGAGCTGACTAATTCAACCCTGTTCTGTGCCCTTGTGATACCTTGAGCACATGTCTATTAGCTTGTATTCCAGAGTTTGAAAATGCCTGGTGTCCCTGCTTCCTCTCCCCACTGGATCACGGATGCCTTGAGGGTGGTGTGATCTTGTTAGCATTCACTCCCTATCACCCAGTGCAGTGCTCCACATCAATATTTGTAGGATGAATGACTAGGCAGAAAAATCCTTATCTCATTTGGCATCCTGAGAGATGGTAGCTGCTGGTGCCATTAGAGGCTCATATGAAAGAAGCCAATTTTATGAAAAATATATTCAGAAACACAGTTTCGTTCCATAAAATGTGTACAATATAGATAATACAGTGTCACCAGTGAGAAATTATGGCTTCCCATGAGCGATGGGCTTGGCTTCTATCTGTGTTCCAAATTTAACTCCTCTCACTCTTTACCTGGGTCACTGTGCTGTAACAAAGATAAACATTTTGCTGCTTCTCTCCCTGCTTCTCTCCCCAGCCACCTCTGCTCACCTACCACACACTTCCTCAGCGTGCTGGGTTGGATGACTTGCTGCTGCCTTGTGCTGCCCTTCTGGCCAGTTTCCCACTTCATTCTGACAGCTCTCATTTTCCTCCTAAGACTGCACCAGGGCTTCATCTCCTCCAGGAACCCTCCCATGACTGCTTCAGGCTAGATCAAACACTTCTGGATGCTGTCTTTACACCCAGGAGTGCAGCTATCATATCTTGACCACAGTATATCACAGGTACCCATTTCCATGGCTGTCTCCCCAATATACCATAAAGTCCTTGAAAGCAAGGACCTTGTTCTCTTTCATTGAAAAATCCTTGGTGCCTAGCAGTATGTCCGGTTTATAAGTCACTCAACACGGGATAGCTGTTATGATCATTTCTAATAAAATAGTAGTAAATCATGGGAAGGACAGTTAAGTATCATAAAAGTTAATATGAATTATTTATAAACTACATATTTTTTTCTTCTCAGTTTCGCTTCTTTTTATTCTAATTGCTTTTTAACATAAGTTTTCTCTAACTACTGACCTTTAAGATTAGTGAGTAAAAATAGGAGAAGGAAAAGATAATCAAAGTTAAAGAAAGTGAGGGAAAACATACTTAGACACACACACACACACAATTGAGCACAAGGATTTTATGTGTTTAAATACCCAGACTGTAGCACTGATTCCCTTAATACCCTGAGATGAAGTGTATATAGTCCATAGTCTCCAAAACTAGAGATGCAAAATGTATCTCTTTTACACACACACACACACACACAATTGAGCACAAGGATTTTATGTGTTTAAATACCCAGACTGTAGCACTGATTCCCTCAATACCCTGAGATTAAGTATATATAGTCCATAGTCTCCAAAACTAGAGATGCAAAATGTATCTCTTTTAACAAGGGGCTGAACGGATTAATAAATGCCTACAAAGTTCTTTAAAAATGAAAATTGGCACACAAATCCTTATTAGTATTATTTATGCTCTGTATAATAAGGCTTAGATGTGAAATTTATGTAAAAAATCAAATAACATGGCTCAAAAGTAGGAAAGCATGTACAAAACACACATTCAGCATCCACATTAATCATCTAATCAACAACTCCCAAACACTCCTTCCTGACTGAGCTACCAATTAATCCTTTGTGAACTTTCCAATGTGATTATTGGCAGTGTTGAGCTTTGTGAAATATATTTTAATGTACTTCTAGAAGATTTCTCTTTTTTGTGTGGTAGATACATTAGAAAGACTCCACTCCGATCTTTTCTTTTTTTTTTCCAGTGGAGGAAAAAAATCAACAGCACTAAGAAAATTCATATATTTTATTTTATAGGATTTGAAATGTTGGGTTTTGCCATTATGCATCTATTGTGGAGGAGACAACTGAGCCATTATAATGATAATGATTTCTGTCACTTTTCTTCAGTTTGGATGAGAGTCCTTAAGCTCTTTATAAGAAAGAGCTACTTTTCACTACTCTGAAACAGGGAGATCCTTATAGGTGATAATACTCCTATTTTATGGTAATTGCTTATTTAATGTCTGTCTTCTCCCTCAGATGGTAGCCTCACAAAGCAAGGAACTATGCTTGCCTTCTCACATGATATTTGGCACAGCAGGTGTTCAGTAAACATCTTACACAAAGTGGAGAGGGTAGGTGCCTAGAAAAGAAGCATAGATATTAGTGATATTAATACTATCTAAGAGACAGAGAAAGACATGGAAGAAGGGAGAGACTGATGGAAAGGATACAGTCTAGAAGGCTATAGAACAACGTTTTGAGATTGAATAGAAGGTCCCAGTTTGCTAAGGTGATAACTCTGGGTTCAAACTACTAATTATGGACATTTAGTTTTGCTAATACTTAAACCTTATGATTTGAAGGGAAAAAAGATAACATGATTTTCTCTGAAATTTCTTGCTCTAAAAGGCAGGTATATGGCTTATGATAAGTCAGGTAGAAGGTCGAGCTCTCTGGAATTCAGTCTTGTTCATTTGGTTGTGCCAACAGCACTTTGGTGGTATTTTGCCCAAAATTATTTATCTGTAAGGTATGTGGACTGACTGTTGACATTATCATTAGCTATCATTTATGGCACCCTTCCTCTTTGTCAGGTTAGGCTCAGAGGTTCTCATTGTTCATCTCCGATTCTCACTACTGTGCATCAGGAACCTCCTTAGAGATATTTTACAGAATAAGGAAGCCAAAGCCCAAATTACACACAGATATTAAGAAGCAGAATGTGGATTTGAGCCCCCTTACCCTAACGATCTTTTCTCTATATTGTGCTGTGTTCGGGGAAAGACTGCTTTCAGGACTTAAGTGTGTCACTTGTCGTTTAACTTTTATGAGTATCTATTTCCTTGTCTGGAATGAAGGTGTGAAAACAGTTAATCATTCAGGTCTATTTTCCTCTAAAGCTCTACAAGCAAAGGGAGGCAGGGAAGACACTCCCTGCTGTGTTGGAGCTGTCCACGGTCCTGACAAGACTGGAACCAATAAAGCCATAATCATCTTATCAAAGGAAGAAGCACAACAGGCCAGGAACGCCTCCATTAATAAAGATCTTACTCTTATTCTCTGGGTCTCTTTAAGTAATTAAGCATGCTCTGCTGAGCGTATGGATTATGCCAGGAGCCAAGCCACCGCAAATTAAAGATGCAGGTAAACATGCACACCCTCTTCCCCCCTACACACATACCTGGAATGGTCCATGTGTTCCAGCCAAAAGAGCTGTAGTCCATTTTGTCTCCATTTTTTTCTTTTTTGCTTGGAATTACAGATTCTTTTGCTGTGCAACAGATGTTCTTGAGCTTGATTTTCCAAGCTTAGCCACCCTAAGAACCAAGTGGGGTTAATTAAATGAGTTATTTAGGAAACCAAATAAGTTCATTTTTTTAGAATGAAAATATACTAATATACTAATATGCTAATATTACTAGTATACTATATATACTAATATATACTATACTATAGATATACTATATATACTAATATAAATATACTAATATACTAATATGAAAATATACTTTTATTCTTTTTTCCATTTATTCATAGGGATATGTACCTCACACGTATTTGTGTCAAGGGACATATATTTATTGTGTAAGCAGTAATTTCAAAAAAAAATGTGGTGGATACAGGGACGTGAAAACATAAGATGAGTGCCCACTGGTATGTTTTCTCTGTTGATCATGGCTAGTCACTGAATTTTATATCATCATTTTTCATCATTTACAAGTTAACCCGAATGTATAATGTAACCTGTAAAATAGCGTTAATAATAAGCCTCTGATATTTTGAAATCTTTTTACTCTCTGATGACTTTCCAAGATGTTGGTTTTTTTTTACACCATATTTAAAGGCATAAGGAGTTCTCTTTAAACACAGTGTGTCCCATTGAGGATTAATTATAAGCTAGAACTGTGTTAATAAAGGTATATTGGGCCACAGTAAAAGTAAAATTCTAAAAACAACAAGAGGTAAAATTATAGCTAGGCACTACTTTTAGTGGTTGCTTGAGTCCCTTTTTGAAATCTGTGTTCATTCATATATCTGCATATATAAATATGGTTTTACATTTTCAAATACACACACATATATTTCCGTACACGCATGTATAAGTAAATATATATGGCTAAATCGAAGCCATTTCCATATAAGGACAGCGAGGATTCATTGTTTCCTCTTACAAATTACCTTCCTGGGGGATTTGCAAGAGGAAGAGGGTCTTCAAAGGGAACGTTTTTTTAAGGTCCTTGAAGCAAATGATGAACAGGTAAATTCCTAAATTAAGCCAAAGGAAAGAGTCAAAGAGCCTGGAGCCAATATGGTGCTCATCCCAGCCTGAAAGACTAAGATAAGACTTACTTTGAGTAAGTCTTTGAGTCTTACTTACTCACTTACTCAAAGACTAAGTGGGAGGAGCGTTTCCCCCAGTCCATGCATAGAAAGACAGACTCTAGGGCTAGGAGGTATGAAGGGAACTAAAGTCTATGTGGGCTCCTGGAGAGTTTGCAGCTCTGCAGATGTTGGAAGCAGCCACCGGGGGCAGGGGCAGCATCACGCCCCAAGGCTTGGCAGACATGGTGAGTGGCCAGCACCTGGGGTGGCTGTGTGTAGGCCTGGCCAAGCAACAGCAACAGAGCATGTACAGGCTGAGCGAATTCCTCAGTGAGCAGCAAGGACCTAGGGAAGGCATCAATTCAGCTGTGTCTAGGGAAATCAATAGCAACCTCCAAATCAGTTCTGACATGCTTTTGCCACATTATTGTCTATACTTATTTAAATTTAATTTTAAGTAAATTAGTAATGCACAAATATATGCTTCCTTGGAAAATATTCACAAATAGAGAAAGGTTAAAATCCCATTTGCCATAACCCCTAAACCTGGTTTCCTCTTCCTTTTTTAAAGAAAAACCATGATTTGGTCCTGCCATATTAAGGAATATCTATCCAGAAGAAAAATTATAGACCAGTAGTCAATGAGAATACAGGTTTTAATATTGTCTTTTTTTTAGATTAAAAAAGACATGAAACACCAAGAATATAGGGAATACAAACAGGGGAAGGGGAAAAAAAGAAAGAGCTTCTGACGAGATGTTGGAGATATTTACCTCTGTTAGCCCAGCCTCACAAATACATTTCTCAAGGGGAAGGAAAATGTAGTGAAAAGTTTGGGCCCACATGGCTGATTGATGTACCCCTCCAATGTGTTTCTGGAAAGAAAAAAAGAAGGGAGGGAGGGAGGAAGGAAGGAAGGAAGGAAGGAAAAAACCATATTACCGAGGTTGTAGCTAAATAGGGCAAGCCTCTGCTAGCAATGTCTAATCATCTTCCTCAAAGCTGCCTCATCTTTCACGTTGATGATTCAAGGTAGTTAAGAGGTAAGAGGTTAGGCAGCCTTTCACGGAGTGGCCTATTAACAATTAATCAGTAAAATTCCCTGATTTGACTTGATTCATGGAGTAGACAGGATTCCTAAGGCACCAAATAAATAGTCAAGGCCTCCACGTGCTAGTTAATTTCTTATTCACATGTTTTAATGGAGCCATGTGATTATCATTATTTAATTTAATGAGGCAGGTGCTCTGATTACTGTGAAATAGTAATCTGGTAAATGGCACTTTCATGGCCTCCTAGAGTTAATGCAGTTTCCCTCTGGCTTACTGTCCAGGGGCAGAGTCCCCGCCTCTGGAGCATTTTGTTCTTTATCAACATGGCACATAACTGATGACAGATGACTTGGTGGTTCTCTGAAGTGTCAGGCAGGTGAGGCAGGAGTCCCATCACATCTAGGGGAGATAAGTTGAAGATGAGTGAGCTGGAAACCCATGAACAATATATCCCTAGTTATGAGACATCTCCTGCCTTTGCAGCCAGCATCTTAAGGTCACCTTGCAGGACACAAGGATGACCAAATCTTCACGGTCTTCCCTTTCTGCAAGAAAATACTCTGTGGGCCTCTATAGAAGAGGTCACCCTTGCTTCTCCCAGTCACTGATGCCTAAGCAACTTGGCTTATGACAAATGTGAGCAAGGTATTTTGTAGAAGTTATTTGGAAGCTGTGGCTTTTGGGGCTGATAGAATTTTCAAAGGATTGATTCAAAGAGATGATAAGTTGGGGATTATGATGGCCACACAGCTTGGGGGGAAATGGGTCCATGGCCTGTTGCCCTGAGTCTATTCTGGATTGCTCAGTTGTGTATTGGCATCACAAAGGATTTGGGGAGAAGAAGAGCCCCCCCACACACAACTTGGGTGAACCCACAAAGCTGGGGAGTGGGTCCCTGGATGGGTGAACACTTTCCTAACCATTAGCCTCCAGACTGAGAATCAGGTCTATCTATTTGACAACTGAGGAGCTGTGAAGAATGAGGGAGGTCAACAAAAGAATAACCCAGTCCCTGCCCTTGAGGGAGTGACAGTTATGTATCTAAGCAGTCAGAGACGAATTGTTCACCTTGCTGTCACGTGCACACCACACAAGCCTAGCCAGCAGCGGGTGCTCAATACAGTTGCGTTCACAGCTGTAAGTATGACCAGGATGCCGTGAAGGTGGGCAGGCTGAAGCCATAGAACGTGCCCACACAGGGAGGCAGAGGTGGTGGGATCGAGGATTGCATGTGTGGTGAGGAAGTGTGGGGTGGTGGGATCGAGGATTGCATGTGCGGTGAGGAAGTGTGGGTAGTGTCTGAGAAGTGAAATTTGGCCATGTGGACAGTTCATGTTTGAGAGCACTGGTTTGGGAGTCAGGCAGGCCTGATCCAAATTCTGACTGCCCCTAACTAGCTCTGTGACCCTGGGCAGATTCCTGCATAACTCTGAGGCTCTGTTTCCTCTTCAACGGGATCAATGATACCTACTTTGAAGCATTGTTCTACAAGTGAAGAAAGATGACATATGGTAAGCTTTTAGCCCAGTGCCTGGCTACAGTCGATAAATAGAGGTGCTTACTCTTCTGGGGAAGATATCAAAGAGCGATGTGTGGAGGGAATGACCAGTAACTTAGTCAGGGTGGACCTGGACACAGCCAAGAGGGAGGAGCTGGAAGCAGCCATCCTGAGAGAACCATGTAGGTCAGAGTGTGGGCTACGTGCAGAGAGAAGTGGTGGAAAGTTGAGTTAGGACAGGGGTGAGGTGTGGACTGACCGCCGCGACCGCCAGGGGAAGTCGGGCAGTGGAACAGAGAAGGGAAGAGGGGTCTCAAGAAGCCCATCTCCACGGGTGCCTGGGTGGCTCAGTTGTTTAAGTGTCTGCCTTTGGCTCCGGTCATGATCCCAAGGTCCTGGGATCGAGCTCCGTATTGACCCACATCGCACTCCCTAATTAGCAGGAAGCCTGCTTCTCCTTCTCCCACTCCCCCTGCTTGTGTTCCCTCTCTTGCTGTGTCTCTCTGTCAAATAAATAAATAAAATCTTAAAAAAAAAAAAAAAGCCCATCTCCACCCATTACCCCTCAACTGATTGGAAGAGAAAAGCCAACAAGCCCAGAAATCCTTGCTGCCCAGCATGTTGGCAGCGCCACAAGAACTCACAAACTTCTCTTAGCTCCTTGTATTGTATCTTAACAACCAAGGGTATTTTCTTGTGCTGGATTTTGATTAAATGCATAGAGTGAAGATCGGGCTTATGGGAAGCTGGCCCGGAGCTGTACACACGGTGGACTGTCCTTTAATTGGATTCATCTCCTTACTCAGATTCCCCGACTTGCTCTCAAGAAGATAGATGGAGACACTCGTTTTCTACTTACAAAGGTCCTGTAATCATTTAAGGTGACTAAAGAAATGGTGGGGAATATGAATATTGATCTCAGGCGGGGAGAAAAAGAACCTTTCCAAAACGGGACTTCACCACTTACCAGCAACTTGATCCTAGAGGAGTTTCCAGACCTCAGTGTCTCTGTCTGTAAAATAGGGATGATAGTGTCTACCTCACTGGGGCTCCTGGGAGGACTCAGGAAAGCAACAGCCTGGAGCTCCAGGCACCTTGGAGTCCTCCGGTACATGGTAAGGGAGCAGGCCTGCCACTCCCGTGTAGGATGGTGATGGCGACAGACACTCAGACACCTACCAAGTGAGGATTCGGAGGTGGGAGCTCCAGAATAGAAAAGAAATGACTACAACACATCTCTCCCTTCTGTTTCTTAAAAAAAAAAAAGAAAGAAGAAGAAAAAAACAAGACAAAACAAAAAAACCCACAAAAACAGCAACAACAACAACCAAACCAAAAACAAAACAATAAAATATCATTCAGGGCCTGCTCAGTGCAAAATTTCAAAATGGGCAAATTTATCTTTGGCTTTCACTACCCTTAACTTTAAAAAAGAAACTGTAATAAAATACACATAATGTAAAATTTATCTTCTTAACCCCTTTCAAGTGTGTACTTCAACAGTCTTTTTTTTTTTTAAGATTTTATTTATTTATTTGAGAGGGAGAGAGAGAGAGAGACAGAGACAGTGACAGAGAGAAAGAAGCAGGCTCCCTGCCAAGCAGGGAGCCCAGTGCAGGGCTCGATCCCAGGACCCCGGGATCATAACCTGAGTAGAAGGCAGACACTTAGCCGACTGAGCCCTCCCAGGTGCCCCTGTTGTTCAACAACCTTAAGTATATTCACATTGTTCTACCCACCAATCTCTAGAACTTTCTCATCTTGAAAAGCTGCAATTACTTATCCATTGAATACTAACTCCTCATTCGTCACCTACCCCGGCCCCATTCTACTTTCTATCTCTATGAACCTGGACACTCCAGGTACCTCACATAAGTGGAATCCTGTGATATTTGTCTTTTTTTTTTTTAAAGATTTTATTTATTGATTTGACAGAGAGAGAGTGAGAGAAGGAACACAAGCAGGGGGAGTGGAAGAGAGAGAAGCAGGCTTCCTGCTGAGCAGGGATCCCAATGCGGGGCTCAGTCTCTGGACCCTAGGATCGTGACCTGAGCCAAAGGCAGACGCTGAACGTCTGAGCCACCCAGGCACCCCAATATTTGTCATTTTATCACTGGCTTATTTTACATAGCATAATGTCTTCAACATTCATTGCCATAGTAGCCTGTGGACTGAAAAATATCTCCCTGTTCATATAGACTTCCTTTTGTTTATCCATTCACCTCTCAATAGATATCTGGGTGGTTTCCTCCTTTTGGCTATTGTGAATAATGCTGCCAGGAATGTTGGAAGACCCATAAGTCCCCTTCTCTCTCTCTCCCTCTCTGTTTCATAATCCAACCTTCGGATCACACCCTATTCAACATTCTGCCGTCAGGAAAGAAGATGTGAGAAATCATTAACACCTTGGTGCAAATGTGCTTGATGTGTTACCTCTAAATGAAAGCGTCTGAATTTTAAAAAGAAGACCAAAGGGAAAGGAACATAAGGGAATGAATATCAAATGGTAGAGTCCCTGGGTAGGTGCTCTGTGGGCTTACGGACCTCCCAGCACGTCTCAGAACCCACGAGAATTCTTTACCAATAGAAGCAGGACTCTGTTCCTGTTAGTCCAGAACTTTCTTGTCTTAGGTGCCAGCTCCAAACTGAGTCCATCTTTACCATGAAAAGAGGAAACAGAAAAATTCAGCATATGCTTATCTTCAACTGTAACCATTTCATGTCGTGCTGGAAGAGAAAGGCCTTATACCGTGCTAGAGAAAGCTCATTCCCTCACACTGTGGTTTCCTTCAGAGCCCAGAACATGCCTTCCCACCGAGCCGTTCTTTGCTCCAGCATCTCTGCGACCACAGCTCCTGCGGGGCTGTAATCCTCCCCTGCGAGGGTTTACTAATCTCTATTATCTTTTCCTTATGACAGGCTCTTGCTCTGCTTTGCCACACCTGTCAGTTCATTCTCTTCTCCAAGTTCACCAACACACTCACACTGTTGCCGGAAACGCAAGTCCTCCCACATCTAAAGACATGCAACCTAGGAAATCTTTTTCTTCCTAAGGACTTTACCCACTGCATTCTCAGAAAATGTTACTAAAGCTGTAAGAATTCGCGGCAGGTTGAATGGAATCTCTCTTTTCTTTTCTTCCGCTGTAATGTCAACAGCCATGGCCCGTCATGTCCACTCTGTTGCCCAGACCTATGTGCTTCCTTTCTGCAATGCTTCCCGCATCCCTCCCCTCTTAGCGGCTGGTGCGGGAGGGGGGCTTGCAGGGGGACAACGGGGACTGGAAGTCGAATGCAGAATTTGGAACCAAGCGGGGTGCCCGGGTGACTCAGTCTGATAGGCGTCTGCCTTGGTCTCAGGTCATGATCCCGGAGTCCTAGGATCGAGTCCAATGCAGGTCTCCTTTCTCATCAAGGAGCCTGCTTCTCCCTCTCCCTCTGCCGCTCCCCCTGCTTCTGCTCTCTCTCTGACGAACAAACAAATAAAATCTTAAAAAAAAAAAAAAAAGAGAATTTGGAACCCTAACCAAGGTTAATTTTTGAGCATTGCAGTGAGAGACCGGGACTTAGGTGAGCGGGAGTAGCCAGCTGTTAAGCAGGGGCGGAAGTGGTAGGGGAGAGGGATGGATGCCAGAGTAGTGGACCCGAATTCTGGAACTACACAGAAGTAGGAGGGCAGGAATCAAAGAGCTAAGGAGGGTATGGAGAAATGAATTTAATCCTGGAAATAGCTTTTCACTGACTTCTTTTCTTTTCTTCTTTAATTTTTTGTTAAGTGGGCTCTCACCCAACCTGGGGCTTGAGCTCATGAGCCCGAGGTCCACAGTCCCAGGCTCTATCTAGGGAGCCAGGCAGGCATTTAAAATGACTGCATTTAAAAGATTAGGTATACCACTCAGCTATGTTTTGAGGCAATTTAGGACTTCCAATTCCCACTTAAAACTCTCGTGGTATTTAAAAAATATCTTCCTGTCTGAGTTAAATCAGAGTCTCTGAAGCCAGGCCTTAGGCATTCAATACAAAACAGCAATTTCCTGGGTGATTTTAAAGAAGCCAGAATGAACCACTGCTTTTTTTTTTTTTTAATTTTAAAAAATATATATATATTATTTATTTGAGAGAGAGGGAGAGGGCACAAGCAGGATCTCTGCTGAGCAAGGAGACCAATATGGGACTCGATCCCAGGACTCGAGATCATAACCTGAGCCAAAGACAGCTGCTTAACTGACTGAGCCACCTAGGCATCCCTGATCCACTGCTTTGGCCTCTCCCCATATATGCCTTTCCTCCACACTGCTTCCAGATAAATCTTTCAAAGTCTGATGCTTTGGAAACCTTCATTTTCTCTCCATTTACCTCTGACATTGATCAGGTTCCCTGGCCTGTCTTTGGAGACACTTTGTGCCGTGGCAGCCCATGGCAGCCTTAGCGCTGTGGCTTGCTTGCCTTCTTCTTATGCCTCACTGCCTGGGTATCTCCTGCAGTCCAGGGGCCCTGGGAGGGACAGGCCTGGGTACAGGTGCGGGAGGGAAATCCCGTCTGGCAGGCAAAATGGGGTACCTGAGGGGCATGTGCAAACATGAGGGAAGCCCACTGCAGGGACGGGAGGGGTCACATGAGGCTGGGTAGTCATACTCAGAGAGTCAAGTAGACAGGAAGATCACAGACTAAAGCAGGCTTCCAGCCATGGATTTGTGGTCCCAGAGCCCTAGAAGGAACGTTTATCAAATCCAGCTGGGCAATAAGATAGAAGAATGTCAAGCCCAACCCCAGTGCAGCTCTGTCCCAACTGTTCACAATAATGATCTGGAAATCTGTCATTCCTGCCCCCTCCTCAAGGCAACAGCATCTGCCCAGGATGGCCCCCTAATCAGCAGGATAGGCACAGACCTTGTTTGCCGGACTCTGGAGGCCCGGAGCCCGGAAGACCTGCGGGAAGACCAAGCCACTCATCTGGGCGTGCTCTTCTGCCTCATTCCTGGCAGCCTCATTTCCTGGGCTTGGCCTGCCTCCTGCTTCCCCGCACCTCGGCGCCTGGACCCCTGGGCTCTGACCCGGCTCTGCGTCTGCCCCTCCCACGCTCCGCTCTGCCCTTCTGAAGTCTCAGCTTAGCGGTAAGACCTAGCAGAGACCCCCACCCCCGACCCCGACCGCGGGGGGGGGGGGGGGAGGGCTCCTGTATGGCTGGGAAACAGGTTGAATGGGTCACGCCCCCGCTGCTCACCTGAGCTAGCTTTGTCATTGTGATCCCTTTCCAAAGCTACCACTCTGCTCCTACTTCAGCCTGCGTTCAGTTCCCCCGCCTCCTTGCTTGGTTCAGACCCCACATGGCCCCTCCCCCACCTGTATGCTTTGCATCCAACTCCCTATCAGAGGGTAACGCTTAGAAGGAACAATTTAAAATCGCTACAAAGAAATGTTTATCTATGTTGGTGTTGGTGCTAAGTGAAAAACAAAGCAGACTGAAAGAGAGTGTGCATTTTTGTGTTCGGCCCAGCTATGGGGTGTAGACCATGCACAGACCAAGAGTATTCA
Source organism: Taxidea taxus jeffersonii (assembly GCA_003697995.1). Taxonomy (NCBI): domain Eukaryota; kingdom Metazoa; phylum Chordata; class Mammalia; order Carnivora; family Mustelidae; genus Taxidea; species Taxidea taxus. Next base: position 40,958 of record RCUC01128711.1, on the reverse strand, counting down.
GTAATGTGAATACTACAAGGGTACAGTCTACAAGGGTATTCAGCAATGTGTTAAGAGTGGTTGTCTTTAGGGTGGAATTATGGAAGTCTTCCTATTGTCTCCTTTTTGTTTATCTCTATTGTCTAATTACTCTACAGCAAATAAGAATTGTTTTTTAATAAAGAAAACAATAAGATTTTTTTTTTTTTAACAAATAAAAAACACAAGGTGACTTCAGGGATCCTGGTTCTCAGAAACAAGACAGAGGTCCACTGGCAAGAACCAGCCCCAAAACAGAGTTCAGTTTAAGGACTAGAGGTTGCAGCTGAATCCCAAAGTATGGGGCCCACGCTCCCGAGGGCAGGTACTTAAGACTTAAGGGGTGCTTAACACTGCAACTACTGGTATCTTGCTTGGGTTTGCATTCCAGCTCACCACCTATAGCTGCACAACTCTAGGCAAATTGCTTAACCTCCCTGTGCCTTGCTTTTCTGATACTGAAAATGAGATAAGATAGTTTCATGGGCAAACTCATAGGAGTATTTTGGAGCCAAAATGATCATGTCATGTCACAAGTACTTCAAAGGGTGCCTGGTACACAGTTACTGCGCAATCAATGTTAGCTATTACTGGAAGGCCGACAGGGAGGTTGGGGGGAGGGGAAGTAACCCAGTTGCTTGTGTACTTGTTTCATTCCTTTTTAGAACCAGACACCAGGAACCCATGTCGTACCTTCCGCGCTGTCGCACATATTCACTATTTGAGTCATACCGCACGTTTTGAAGATAATCCATTCGTCCTACCAAGAGGCTAACTGCGATCTCTCACCTGGGCCCCTGGGAAGTGCTGAGATTTACTGCGTTAGTGGAATACTTGTTGCTTGACATGCAGAAGGAAGGGTAACTGCACATTTAAAATGGTGAACTTTGGTGACATGGAAAGACTGACTGCATCAAAGAGTGCACCTACTCCCATCTGTGTTATTTGCAAAGTAGGTTACAGATAAGATCTCAGGTTGTTGGAGGAAACTAGTATCTGGCCACAAAGTTGCAAATGTCTGTGATGGCATCCAAGTGCTGAAGAGGGATGGCATCTCATTCCCGGGCCAATTTTAACGTGAGGAACTGTGCAAGGCTGTGTAGCTCTGTAGTCAGCAACGTTCTATTTGGAGAAGAAAAATGCTAAACTTGTGAGAGTTTTGTTTTATATTTACCTCCTACATGTCTTGGCAAGTAAACTACATACGTCGTTTGTTATTTTCCATCTAGACCATACTTCCTTCTCAAATGTTTCTCTATTACATTTGTGGGGGAGCCCCAGACTCTGAACTGTAGTGTTGCATCAGCATCTGTCAGTAGGAAGCGGTTAGCGGGTTGAGCACCTCTTCACACATGGCTGTATGTTAGCGGCGTCCGCTGAAGCGACGTAGCTGCAAATTAGAGTTCAATGTCACAACCCATTTGATCTGGGTTCAACAGCACGCCACACCACCTCCTGTTCCAAGACCACTGAAAATTGATTAGCAAGCACCGTTGTTGCTCTGGATATAGAATAGGCTCTCAATAAATGCTTATCGATGGGTTGCCTCGCAATGCTTGTTTAATACCAATTTTTGAAAGACAGGGATTGCAGAAATGGTGTCTGCTCATAAGGAACCTGCTGTGTTCGCCCGACAAAGAATTCCTGAATTGGGCTAGGGCGGTGGGAAAATACAGAGTACGCAAAAGGCAATGTTGGGTAGTGCAGGGCTTTGGGACATTGTGTCCGTCCATGTCCTGCCTTGAAAGGTTGAGACCTATCTCTCTAGGACTTTTCTGAGCAGCAGGACGTTGAGGTGAGGAGGAGGTAGTGGGAATGTAATCTGCCCCAGCTTTGACCTCAGGGTCTTTGTTTATCCAGAAGCATTCCTGCTTTTCTCCTTGGCTCTTGGGACTTCCTCTGCGTGCGTGGGAGGGAGTTAAGCATGAATAGATAGATGGATGTCTGCTGAGTTTGAAAACAAGCCTTTAAACCTGGGACATAAGGCGGGCCCAAGTGGGCCAAATTATTGGGAGGAGATGTGTATTATTTATTGATTCAGAAAGATTTTGGCTTTCATTTATGATTTTAAAAATACAGCAGGGATCATTTTAAAAGAGAAAATGACTTCATTTTGAATCATTTGAAGAGAAATGTTACTATTACTATGGCATGTGGGGACAAGGTGGGGAGAATGACAGATTAACGTTCTGTTGTTTCAGATCTAAAGACCCAATGCTAGGAAAAGGAAGAGAGGAAGACATGTGGGCACATGGAGGGGAGACGGGACAATGCTAAGCGAGCGTAACTGCCCAGCACCCAGAGCCCTCACAGCCTTCACAGTACGTGGACAACATATCTGTTGTGCTGTAAGTTTCATGGTGCTGCCCTGAAGGTCCTTTATCTTTCAGAAAACTGAAATTACAGAAAGATTGTGGGGCACTGTTAGTCTCCTTAGCCTGGTTGAGCTTGACCTCTTCTGGTTTCCACTGGCAATCGAGTGGGAAACTGCTTTTAGCAAGGCTTCATGGCAAATCCATAAGTCATTAACTGTAGCTATATTTAAACCTACAAGAATCAATCTCTACAATCCCAGCAATTGTTATTGACATAAAGACAGGTTTCTCAAAAACTCCTTTAAAAACAATGATTTCAGGTCTTGGGGCGGGGATTTGCACTACCCTGTCTTCCAGTCATCTTTGATTTGTTCCCTGGGGCTGGGATGCATTCTTCCATCAGGTTCTTAAGAGTACCTACTGTTGGGAGGTCTCATAACCAGGACTGCGATGTATCTTGTGTGTTGGGGCAGATGCAAAGTTAGACACCACTGTATAAATATAAGTCAAAGCCAGTGTTTTCCAGGGAGACTTTATTAATAATGCTGTTATGTGTTGAATTGTGCTCCCCCATTCATATGTTGAAACCCCAGGCCCTCAAAATGTATCCACGCTGGGAGATGAGGTCTTTAATGAGACAATTAAGTCAAAATGAGGCTTTTAGGGTGGGGCCCTAATCCGGTATGACTGATGTCCTGATAAGAAGAGAATGAGACACCAGTGGGTGTGTGCCAGAAGGAACACCAGTGAAGACATAGCCAGAGGGTGGCCATCTGTAAGCCAAGGAAAGAGGTCTCAGGAGAAGCCGGCCTTGCTGGCACCTTGACCTTGGACCTGCAGCCTCCTGAATGGTGAGAAATAAATTTATGGCCCCCAGCCCATGGCATGTTGTTGGCACTTTTGTATAACAGCTCTAGCAAATGCAAACAAAGGCTAAATCACTTCTGGGTATGTTTATAGCTAAGTATTAAACAGACATAATCTCATGATACTTATTTTGGACAGAAGCATATCAGGAAGTGTTTCAGATATGGTACTATTAGAAGGAGATGGTTCACTCCAAGGATGTCATTGTTGAGTTTAAGGAAGGGATGATTTCCAGATGTGTGTGCAAGGCGGAAGGGACAGAGGAGGATGGGGCAAACCAGGGACTGGCAAACAGTGGGATGCCATTAGCCTACTCGACCTGAGGAACAAGGGGAGGAAAGTGTTGCTGGAGCCTCTAGCTGAACTGGAGCTGTGGAAGAGAGGAAGCTGGATGGAAACAGTAAGCATAGTATGGCAGGGGTTGGTGGGGGTAGAGGGAAGATAAATAAACTGCCTACTCTATCCTCCTGGTCTCTTAACCTCTGCCAATGCCTCCCATTGCCTGAATTGTGCATTAATACAGCCCTTCAAGGTCAGGCAGAGAAGGGCAGGAAAAGACAAGGGTGGGCGCAGAGAATAGCTAGCTATTCCTCTCTCAGAAGACCCACCCCAGAGAACCTGCAGCATTTAGAGTGACGCTCTTTTACCCTGTGTTTCTTTGCTTTCTCCCTCTTCTCTCACTTTTGGTATTTTTCTTAGTTGCAGTTTCTTCATTTTTTTTTAAAGATTTTATTTATTTATTTGACAGACAGAGATCACAGGTAGGCAGAGAGGCAGGCAGAGAGAGGAAGGGAAGCAGGCTCCCTGCTGAGCAGAGAGCCCGATGAGGGGCTCAATCCAGGACCCTGGGATCATGACCTGAGCTGAAGGCAGAGGCATTAAAGCACTGAGCCACCCGGGTGCCCCAGCAGTTTCTTCATTTTTAAAAGGGGGAGATACAAATATCTTCTTCATGAAATTGTCATGAATGAAACAACCTATAAACCTATTGAAAGCTCTTGGCATAAAGGAGATCCTCTGTTAATCTCATTTGTTCTCTTTCTCCCCAACTAGCTCCCTTTCCCACTTGTATCTTCTCCATGACCTTCTTTAAACCTTCCAGAGGTCCATGCTAGATTCTCCTGGGGTGGCTTTGTCAGCAGGTCAGTGAACTCTACAAAAATGGGACAGGAATAGGTAAGAAAGCACTTTTGTGTAGTGGCCAGAATAGAGATAAAATAAATGTCCATTAAAGAAATGGAGGAAGAAAAAAAAGTGCAGAAGATCCATCACAAAAGAAGAAACAGGTGCTCTCTGGTTCTTTTTCTTTCCAAGGTCTGAAATCTCACTCCTGTTGATGGAGAAGGGGAAGGAGAGTTGGGTGGGTGGCTGGGTAGACAGGTGCTTGGAAAGATAGACTGGTGGATAAATGGATGGATGGATGGATGGATAGATAGATAAATGGATGGATGGATGGATGGATGGATGGCAGGTTGGATGGATAGATGGCTGTTTGGATAGATAGATGGTTGCATGGGTTAATAGATGGATGAATGGCTAGATAGATGAATGGGTAGATAGATGAATGGATGGGTAGATGGATGGATGGTTGGTTGGATAGATAGATGATTGCATGGGTGAATAGATGGATTTATGGGTAGATAGATGGATGGATGGGTGGATGGATGGATGGATGGTTGGTTGGATAGATAGATGGATGCATGGGTGAATAGATGGATGGGTGGATAGACGGATAGATAGATAGATAGATAGATAGATAGATAGATAGATAGATGGAAGCTTGGGTTCCTGCATACCTATATATAACTGCTCTGTTCCAGTAACAACATTATGATTTGGGAAGCACAGAAAGAAGTGCTAAAGATCCTAAGCCAGAGTTAGGAAGGAAATTTTTACAAGGGTATCTGGGAACTTTTTGCCTGGTAATCTAGTTGTCAAGAGTGGATGGGAGGGTGAAAGGGGTGATAATATGAAAAAGAGATACAAGGTGCCTGACTGGATCAGTTGGTAGAGCATATGGCCCTTGGTCGCAGGGTCATGAGTTTAAGCCCTAGGACTGGTTATAGAGATTACTTAAAAAGAAAGTCTTTAAAAAAAAAAGAATCACAAAAAGAGATACAAAAGTACAAGATGAATTTTAGCTCTTGGTTTTATTTTTGAAATGAGAACCATAAATAGCCACAGTCTTACCCAGTCTTCATCCTTCTTGGCTTTTCATAGGGAACTCTTACCTAAGCACAGAAGATGCATAGTCAGATCTATGCTTCAAATAGATTTCATATCAAGAATTAGGAAATCTAGCAAGAATGCTTCTCACTTAGCATGATGTCTTTCTTAGGCTATCCCACACAAAAAAGGGTCATTTCCTGTCCAGGAGAAATACCCAAGAGTGTGTATTCTTTGGTATCACCAAAAGAGTTAACTGAACCTCAGTTCTCAATAAAAATGCCAAAATGTGGCTACTAATAATAGAAATTATGCTAAGATCTCATTAGTTTTAACATGTCTAAGGTAATGTCATAACACAACTGTTTTTTCCCTAAGAATCTGCCATTGTTGGTCTGTGTTATGTTGCTCAGAGCAAGCAAGCATAACCATGTCCATTGGGTTGAGCACGCTACCCTGGGGACTGCCAGTTGCTTGGTGACATAAGCCCGTGAATGAGGTCTCCCGTCTGTCAAGGGGAAGACCAGATTCTGGAGCAGAGGCGTCCCAGCACACGGTGAGTGTCCAGTGAAGCTCTGCTTTCTCTGCATGTTCTTCTGCTTGTTTTCATTTCTCAAGGGCAGCCTGGTTATGCACAAATTCTACACAGTTTAGACTAAGTGGTGTGTCTTCCACTGACAAGTGTATATAACTGAAGAATGATTTCTGAGATTGAATTAGGCACCCCATAGGTGTTTGAGTTAAAGAGGCAAACCACCCCTGATTTCAGATAGCACCGAGAAGAGTCATGACTGTCAGGGAGAGGAGATCTTGTATGGCAGGTAACGATCATGGCCTTGCGCAGAGTCCTTCATCTTTTATATCTTCTACCTTTGCATTTTAATTCTTTACTTTTCTAGATTTTATTTTTTATTTTTTTAGATTTTATTTATTTGACAGAGAGACAGCGACAGAGGGAACACAAGCAGGGGAGTGGGAGAGGGAGAAGCAGGCTTCCTGCTGAGCAGGGAGCCCAATTCGGGGCTCGATTCCAGGACCCCGGGATCATGACCTGAGCTGAAGGCAGACGTTTAATGACTGAGTCACCCAGGTGCCCTACTTTTCTAGATTTTAAACCTAAATTATATTTACCCGATCTCTATTTCATTGTTTACACCTTTTTGACTTTCAGTCTTGATGTGGCTTAATTAATTCTCTTAAAATGTTTAATTGCTGTTTTAAAGTACCACGAATTAATCCTAACTGATTAGATTTATTCTTCTCTTAAACAGCTGCCTTCTCTTGTATTCTTTCCTTTCTTTTCTCTGATATTTTAAATACTTTGTGATTTCATTTTAGGGATCATGCATATTTCAGAATTTGACTTGGGGATCACAGGACCAGACAGGAAACAGAAATATGTGACTTAAGCCAGATGGAAGACGACAGGGGGGTTGATGGCACAGGTCCCTGGAGAGAGCACTTCCTGCCTAGAAGATCCAAATGAAGAAAAGCAACATAGATGCAAATATCGGGGATGAAAAGCAGGAGTTAATGGTGCTAATTCTTGAGCAGGATTATGGTTTGGTTTTTTCCTTTTTGTTTGTCTTTGTTTTCAACATCTTACAAATGTCAATTACAATAATAATGGAAGGGGAGTAAAAACAAAAGCAAAGGACAACATAACAGAAACACTATTCCAGCCAGATAAACTCCTCTGCTGGCTGTATAAGGCCTGCGGGCTCCAGGCATGACCCTGATTTATTTTCCTAATGGCAGGACAGAAACTCACATTGCAAAGAGGGGAGGCTGGAGGCCCTGCTTCTCACTGCAGCTACCCTCCTGCCCTCCTCCTTGGGCTCCATGCCCCTCAAGGAGAGTTCTCCCCAAATCTTTACTTGTCGGGTCTACAAGCTCCTATCAGTAAAATTTCTTACCAGTGAAAATTAAGGAGTACTTTGTACATTCCAGTGCTCCTCTTTCTTCTGAGCAACTGAATTCTTTTTATTTAATAACTATCGGGTGTCATATTTCATTCTTTGGGTTGGCAGCTAGCTCAGAACCAAATAGAACAGTTGCTGTTCATGATTTTAGTATTATCTTGCAAATGTCCAACTCACATGTTTGTTCTTTGATTTTCTCATTAATCTGTAATCCTGTTTTTGTTGAATATATACTGTCAGACACTTTAAATCTTCTTTGTAATAATATAGTGTATTCATAAAGTAACTAAATGACATGACCTGCCTCATTCACTTCCTCAGTCTCATGAATTCATACACCACATGCTCTTTTATACACCACACACACACACACACACACACACACACACACACACACCATATGCATCAGTTTCCCAGGGCTATCCAGAATTAACAGAGATATCTACCTGAACACACTGTACATCCTTCCTGCTTTGCCTTTGGTATCGCTTTACCCCTGAGTTGGCCCTTTGCTTGCTTACTTTACTGATTCCCACTCATTCTTTCAGAGTTTGAATCTCCTGCTCCAGCAGCTGAATCTCCTCCTTCAGTTTCCCTCTCCTGCCTTTCCACTTAAGATACTTCTCTCAACGCTCATAGAACCCTCTAGAATAGTGTGTATCTTGACTGTAATAACCTGTTTGCTTCTCTTGATCTTCTCCACTAAACTGGGAATTCCCTGGTGGCTGGGACTTCCACTTTTTTGAACATTCCCATTAAGTCAGTACAAGTAAAATATTCTCCGGATACATGCCCACATTGAAATGAGTGACAAAATGTAAATTAGAAAGCAGTGAGTACGGACACAGAGGTATGGACCTTTGTTTGGGTGGATACATCTAGTCTATGTCGATTTGATCTCGTCATTTCATCATGCATCAATGGATGACATTACTTTCAATTGCCTGGATCCCCCTGGAGAGCAAGGTTTCACTCACTCTATTAATATCTGTCATGATAGATCACTTGGTTTGCTACACACTGACCTTGCATTCAGTTGTGTAGAGAGATGGTTCAGGTTTTCAGATCTAAACCTTCACACAGCTAGTGTTTGCATTTCTATCTCTTCTTTTGTACCTTAGCATTCACCATACAGCTCCAGATGTTTTCCTTCAAACCTGCTCTTTCTCTGGTCTACCCTGTAAAAACATCCTCCTGCTCCACCCCCCCAAAGCCTGAAACCTTGAAATGAGCTGACATTTTAATCTTCTCCTTTTCCAGTGCAGGGTCAAACTCCACAGATCACTCTAGAACACACCCTCCAGAACCACCCCCCATGTGGTCTTGCCCTTCCTCTCAGTTGGCACCTTCATTGCCTGTCATGTACTCCTCTTTCTTCTGTGATCCACTGCATCTGGGTAAGAGGAATCTTTAGAAGACACCCCCCACCCCCCACCCCCCACCCCCCACCACCCCATCCCCAGCTCTCTACACTCTTGTCATAGTGCTGGGCCCAACCTCTGGGCTCACACACCTTGTTGAATGGACAAATTGTCTTCAGAGATGCCTCACCATCTTTGTTTGAATTCCGTACAAGACACTAGTGACCCTACAGAGTTACATCTTGATCTCTTCTTCTAGCTTCTCTGCAACTTTTCTTGGCATTTCCCAGTTCTGCAGTTTCTCTCAAGTCTTCCATTTCACACCCCGGGGGCTCTCGTCCAGTCATCTCTGCTCACACCAAGTGACATCTGTCCCTGAAGCTTAACTTGGTTGGTACTTCTTTCATGCTTCCACTTGGATGGATATATTTTCCCTCTCCATGATATCCCAGTGGGATTCAATTTATAATTTACTTCTCTCCTAGAATCGACTACACTTTTCCCCTTGACTTACATTTTTGTTTGTTTGTTTTTGCATTTGAAAACATACTGAGTTTCCCTTTCTGTGCTGGAGGGATTCTCTCTGATGGCAAGAAAAACCATTATTCTTGGCTTGGCATCCTCCAAAACATCTTGCAACATATATCTCCTTTTAGGAATGCTTACTGAACATAATTAGTCCTTTGTATGTAGTAACTAAGAAAGCCTAATTATCTCTTAAGAGTAGTGAGTGCTACAGGATAGGACATGGGGATCACAAAGACGAATAAAACACCCCCACCCTGGAATTACTCCGACTGGGAACTAAGGTAATCAGGAATCTGTGATTTGTTAAAATAAAAATTGTCTGAGGCCCGAGGCAAGTCATTTAACTTCCTTGTATCTCAGATAACTGATCTGTTAAATATCGCATCTTCAAGGGCTTTTCCAAGGAAAAACAAACTTTTTAAAACTGCCCAAATCTGTTAAGATCTTTAAATTTTATAGAAAAAGACTTTGCATAAATAACCCCCATATAAGTGTGTTTGGGATGGTTAATCAGCAAAAGTCCCAGGCGCCGATGGCCAAGGGGAACGACTGATGATGAAGGCAAGTTCTTCAGGTAGCATCAACCTGGGAGTTACCGCCCTGGTTGGCTTATGTAACTACCTGACCACAGCACAGAGATAAAAGCTGTCCTGGGCAATTGAAGCAGGTAATTCTGCAAACCATGCATTGCAAGACAGTGTTGTACGTCCATTTCAGGAGCAAATTAGGAACAGTAATAACCCAACAGTAGAATGAAGACTGTGCATTTTAATAACTGAATTTGGAGCAATTGCTCTCCAATTTCTGTAATAATCTGAAGGTAGGGTACACGCGGGTCTTAAAGCCGCAGAGTTCTCAGACAGGGATGAGCAAATTAGAGGAGGCTGTCTATGGGACTGGCACAGGGCCGTTCCTCTGACAATATCAGACAACGGGGTTCATTTAAAAAAATGTCCTGGGGTGCCTGGGTGGCTCAGTGGGTTAAAGCCTCTGCCTTCGGCTCAGGTCATGAACCCAGGGTCCTGGGATCGAGCCCCACATCGGGCTCTCTGCTCCACAGGGATCCTGCTTCCCCCTCTCTCTCTGCCTACTCTGCCTACTGTGATCTCTGTCTGTCAAATAAATAAATAAGATCTTTAAAAAAATTTTTAAAAATTAAAAAATTTTTAAATGTCTTATTGCAATAGATTGGTGTATCCTATAGCCTACTGGCCATTTGCTTAAATGTGTAGAGTGAACTTCAGTTCACTTCATACGCTCTGGGTTAGTCAGTAAACTTTCTGCATTGTTCATAAAATACTGATTCGAAACAGATTTCCTTCAGGTGGTGAAGGACATGGATCTCATCCATCAACAAGCGCAGTCTGGTGAGGGAGAGGGTTGAAGAAGAGGAATCATTAATGTTCTCTGGACACCGGCAATTGCACAGCAACTCTTAGGTTCATGTTATGTGAGGGAAACGGACAGGGGCTCAGAGACATTAAGTTCCCTTCCTAAGGAAATGGTGGATACGGAGCGTGAATCCGCAGTGGTTTCATTCAAGGGCTCATGCTCTTTGCATCCCATCCCCGTGCCTCCTAAGGTTCTGGGGTTCAGAGTAAGCAGACAATGAATGGTGTCTACTTATGGCCTGTGTTCATCTTGCTCTAACACTTTCTGCAGCCAGGGAACTTCAGGTCCAGGTGTTCTTCTTCCCTCCTCCCCCAGCAAGGTCAGGACTGTGTGTCTATTGGATGAGGGTCAAGAAAAATGGACAAGCATCACGTGGGGCTAGGGCAGTGTGGAAATAGGCAGTGTACAATGGCCATGGTGTTTGGAGCTGTGCCCGCTGCCCGGCCCGCCATCACTGGGGCACCTTTGTTCTTCCTGATGCTATTGTCATCAGCTTCATGATAATAAGAAGCCCGTGGAAATTTCTGAGCCTGATGCCTTGGAGCCTTCTGTCTTTAAGTGCTGTTTGGATTGCTTGCATATTAGTTTTCCCTATGATATCATGAAAATCCATTCAACAAATATTAACTATGTGCCTGGCATGTGTTAGGAGCTGGGGGTTCAAGATGAATAAGTCTCTGCCCTCCTGGAATTGCCTGCCTGGTGGCGGACAGTGAGATGTGGTAGGAGAGTAGGGCGAAGGAGGTAAGGGGAGTCCATGCGCTGGTGTGAAGACCGGCACCGAGGCTCTGGAGAGGGTGACATTTGAATTGTGTTGTGAAAAACGAGATTCCCCAGTGGAGAAAGGCAGGGAAGGTATTCAGACAGAAAATGTCCAGGCACACAGGAAGAATGGTAGGGGTACGGGAGGCTTTGGGGAAGTTAGCTGGAGCTGGGCATTATTAAGAGTTTTATTTGACTTACCTCGTGGATGGTAGGAGCCTCTGAGGGTTTTGAGCAGTGGAGACATGCAATTAGATCTGTATTTTAAAAATTGCCCATGAAGGGCCCCTGGGTGGCTCAGTCACTTGAGTGTCTGCTTTTGGTTCAGGTCATGATCCCAGGGTCCTGAGGTCAAGTCCCACATCATCGGGCTCCTTGCTTGGCAGGAAGCCTGCTTCTTCCTCTTCCTTCTTCCTCTGCCTGCCACTCCCCCTGCTTGTGTGCTCTCTCTCTGAAAAATAAATACATAAAATCTTAAAAAAAAAAAAAAAGACCATGATATAATGCAAAGACAGACCAGAGGGGAATGATGCCATGGGAAATGTATTAGGAATGCTATTCCAGCACAGAAGATGATGGCAATACCCTCAACCTGAGTGGTGGCAACGCGAAAGGAGTGGAGGGACAGACATGAGTGAAGTCCCAGCCGTGGCGCCAGAATGGTGTGGACACATCGTTCTGCTGACTCACTTAGCGACTTTCAGGGCTGTCCTGTCCACTGTAAAAGCAGCCTTCCTATGATAGAACCCCTTGAGTAGCCCTGGTAAATAAAAACTTTCGCTGTGTCTTATCTACAAAATGGGCATAACACCATATACCCCACAGATATTGTATTAAATATAACAAGTAAAACCATATGGCAAGTAGTGAATTCTCAATTCACGTTCGTTATATTCACCTTCCCATTTTTTTTTCCTCGCTTAAAAATAAAGTTAGTACCAATACACTGCCCTGCCCTCATGAGATAATTGGGTAAATATTCCAAGTTAAGAGGAAGTTCCTCATTTTTCCCAGGCAGATTTTATTCTTGGAATATGTGGGTATGTAGATGTGTGTATTTATTTCACTCTGGTGTCAAGATAAAAATAGATACTCTCCTTCAAAAGGAAGCTAGACTAAGTGAAGCATGTTTATAAAGATTTATGTATGGAGCTAAATTCATTCTTGAAAACTGAGGTATTTATACTCGGCATTTCACTTCATTCTGAGAACAAATACAAATGAACACGTCGAAAGTATGATGGTTATTAGGCTTTTAATTTGGTTTCTTACATATTCTAATTATACTCTTTTAATCAGTAAGCACTCTGGTTCTTTAGCTTCCCCAAAGTAGGACTGAACTCAGTTCCTAATGCAAAAGAGTTCATAATTTTTATGTAATATGACACCCTATTAAGTAAAAAGAATGGCAATTGTTCTTTCACGAAAGACTTTGGAATGGTAAAGGAGAACTTAAGCTGATCACTGGGCAAGTATCTAATTTATAGAGCCTCTTGAAAAAGACAACACATCATCACTATCCACATCAAACTACCTTTTAACTGTGGGAATTTATCCAAGAGCTTGACCAGGCAAGGGTAAAGAGGAACAAAGATGACACATTTCAAGATGTTTTAAAAATATCATTGGGAAAATCTTAGGAACACGTTTGAGAGCTTATTCAGTTGTCACAATAACACTAGACATCAGGCATTCAGCTCGCTGGTGGGTCCAGTACCAGCTGCACGTTGGGCTTCATGCATATCATTTCACAAAAACGCGAATGATGGCTCACTCATGTAGCATCACCAGAACTCTCTTAGCGTGGTGCCTTACCACCAGCCTCCCTTGCCCCGAGTTTGATTTTACTATTTCCTCATGATACCAGTTCATGGGGATAAAGACATTCTATGTCAGACTGGACAGTTACTTACAGAAAACAAAAAGGAGAACAATGCATCTTGAATAATTAGACACACCTCGTCTCCGTGGTACCATTGATATGCTCTGCTTGTCTTTTTTTATACACTAGAGCAATCAAGACATTTTTGCTCTTGGAGATATGTGCTGAAGTATTTAAAGTATCTTGGTGTCTGCAATTTGCCTTCAATGGTTGAGTGAAAAAAAGTCATGTACACAGAGAGACAGAGACTCAATGAAGAATGAAGAAGCAAATATGGCGGGTGGTGCCTAGACATTTGGTGAATCTGGGTACAAGGTAGATAGGAGTTCATTGTACCAGTCCTTCAGTGTTTCTTTACATTTGAAAATTTTGGATATAAAAATTGGGGAAACCCCTAAATTGAAAAAAATTTTGATAAACTTTTTAAGATTTAGCAATAGCTGAAGGACAATAGAATTTGTCTGTAAATCCATTAAAGGCCCATAAATAAAATGAAGGTGACTTCTCCAAAAAAAAAACAACAACCCTTATTTCCTTTTTATTATGTTAACTTCAGTATGTTAACATTATTACATTAACTATGGTTCCCTTTTTAAAATGATCAACAGACTTTATTTTTTAGTATAGTTTTAGATTTATAACATAATTGAGCAGATAGTACATAGATTCAGCCTACCCCAATGCTCTATTCCCCCACCTCTCCTATAGTTTCTTCTGTTATTAACGCTTTGCATTTTTGTGGTTATAATTAATGAACCAATATTAAGACATTTTTATTAACTAAAGCCCATAGTTCACCTTAAAGTTCACTTTTGTGTTGTATATGCTATGGATTTTTTTTTTAAATTTGTCAGAGAGAGAGTGAGCACAGGCAGACAGAGTGGCAGGCAGAGGCAGAGGGAGAAGCAGGCTCCCTGGAGAGCAAGGAGCCTGATGTGGGACTCGATCCCAGGATGCTGGGGTCATGACCTGAGCCGAAGGCAGCTGCTTAACCAACTGAGCCACCCAGGCGTCCCTTTTTTTTTTTATATGCTATGGATTTTGACAAATACATAATGTCACATATTCACCATTGTAGTATCTATAGATAGTATCATATAGATTAACTATCATGTAGATGGTATCCCTGCCCTAAAAATCCTCTGTGCTCTGCCTATCTATTCCCCCTGCCCCAACCCCTGGCATCCACTGATCTTTTTAGTCTTCATAGCTTTGCGTTTTCCAGAATCTCATAGTTGGAATCTACAGAATGTAGCCTTTTCAGATTGGCTTCTTTCACTTAGGAATATGCATTTATGATTCCTCCATGTCTTTTCATGGCCTGACAGCTCATTCTTTTTATCACTGAATAATGTCCTATCGTCTGGATGACCACAGTTTGCTTATTCATTCACCAACTGAAGGATTGGTTGCTTCCAGTGTTTGGTGATTATGAATACACATTTGTGTGCAAGTTTTTGTGTGGACATAAGTTTTCAACCTATCTTCAAAAATGGCTATACCATTTTGCATTCCCATCAACAGTGAATGAGAATTCCCATTGCCCCACATCCTTACCAGAATTTGATATTATTAGTTTTTTTAATTTTAGCTATTCTAGAAGATGTGTTGTGCTATTTCATTGTTGTTTTAGTTTGTAATTCTCTGACATATGCTATTGAGCATATCCTTATTTGCCATCTGTATATTGCCATCTCTACCTCAGTGAGATGTTTGTTCAGATCTTTGGCTCAATTTTAAACTGGGTTGTTGGTTTTCTTATTAAGATTTGAATGACTTTTTTTTTTAAAGTGGGTCATCTCATGAATAGAGTGAGGGTCCAATCACATATTCATTTATGCCACAACTATGGCAGAGACTGCATTCCCCTTCTCCTTTACTAACAAAAACCTGACATTGTTGCAGACAAGGTCCCTGGCCTTAAATACTTAGTATTTCAGACTGGCAGTGAGTGGAGGTCAGGGGCAGGTGGTGGGGAAACAGTCAGTGTGACACAGTGCAGCCAAAAAGTGCTGGTTGGGGTTTCCCAGAAAAATTGTTAAAAAGGAAGACCCAGTTGGCATGCACTTCTTTGATCTTTTGCCCTTTCCCCATATCCCTGCCATTTTCCAGAATGTGATACAGTGCCCAGAATGGGAACAATCATCTTGTGAGGAGAGTCACCTCCTCACCTGACAAGGACAGCAAAACCGATGGATAGAAGGAATCAGGTACAATGACACCATGGAGGTGTTATAGAAGCCCAGGGTTGTCTCTAGACTTCTTGCTATGTGATGAGAAGCACCCCCTATTTGGTTAAGAATTTAGTCAAGTTTCTGTTACAGGCAACCAATTCACTCCCCGATATGGCAACGTTTTTTAAGCACTGTTAAGTGTGAGACGCTATCTCCCTAACAAGACTATTCTGAGCAATTTTTATTTAAAGGACTGGTTCACAGAAGTACTACATTTGAAAAAATTTCTGTATATTATAGACACAATGTTAGGATGGAGTTATATTTACATGTTCAGCACTGCATTAGACATTATGGGGAGAGGAAGCAAGAGTATAAAATAAGGACCTTAACCTCATGGAACTTACCACCTAATTAGAGATAAGACCGACTTATGTGAAACAATCCTGAATGCTTCAAGACAGTAAGATTAAGGGCTGATAATGGATGTAAACTGAGTGTAGCAGCAGTTCACATAAGGTGGGCTCACTGAAGAGGGAAGGAGCAAAGGAAATGTGATTAGGAACTCTGAAAACACATTTTTTGTATCCTACATCTTCCTATTTTTGAGTTTTTAAGTGAATGACCTAAATATAGACATGGAAGCTATTGCCGGGGTAAGTGAAGACAGAAAGGAAGGAAAGCGATTTTAATTTGTATACCAATTCAGCTTTGAATTCAGAAGAGATTTATCACTCTAGTATCAGTATTTCAAATACAGAACACTGTAAGAATTCACTACAGTTCTATTTACATTATTAATTGTCAGTATATTTCATGTTGACATGAAATGGAAACTAAGTATATGTTACCTTAAAATAAGGCTTTTGAAATCGTTCCTTTGGAAGTAAGGTAGGTTAACAGATTAACATGAAAAGGGGCTGGGGATTTTTCTTCTGCACCTCTGGTATTGCAAACATTGCTAATATTGTTAGGAATTGCTATTCATTTTTCCCAGCTGGTAGTTGCTGTAACTAGCTGTAACAGATGTGGACCGTTATCACACGTCTGTACAGTCAAGAGCAAGACAACCTGAATTAGTTTTTTCTGGACTCTTCATTGGGATTTGAACTTTTTTCTTAAGTTTTTCAATTTCGTGATTTTACTTGTAAATCAAAAAGAATAAAGGCAAAAAAAAAAAAAGAATAAAGGAAGCCAAACCCAATATAGATAACATTTCTATCTAATGTTTTTAACCTTTCCTTCAGGACCTAGGAGAACATACTTGGCTTTTTTTTTTTTCTTTTCTTCTCTTCCTTCCCTTTCCTCTTCCATTCTTAAGTTTACGCCTGAGTCATCAAGTACCACCTCGCTGTGTTTCATTGCTATGGGGCTTAGTTTCAATGTTATGTCATGTTTAATAGGCATTGTGAATTTTCTCACATGTGGGGTGGAGGGAGACTGGAGACAGGATGATTAAAAAGGGAAGACTCTGTAGAAGGATATGAGAGTAGGCAGAAATGCTAACGGATTTGAGAAGGGCATAAAACCAACAGATGACGATGGCTATAATCCTCTCAAGGTTGCCTGAACCCTTAACCCTGCAGGACCTCTGACTACCCGCAGGTAGATGCACGGTTTTTGCAGGAGCCCTCAAAACCCAGGTAAGGTTAGGGAACGGGTGGAAACTCAAAGGGACTGCAATGGGTACATCGTCAGCAAAGCTGATGGAAGGGCCCCTTAAGATAAACTCGGCCCAAAGTGTCCCTGCCTTTCCACTCCGGAGGTACTAGGGCCCAAGCCTCAGCCAGAATGGGGGGTGGAGGACCGACCGTGCGAGCCACCTCCTCCGCAATCCCCCGCCCCTCGGCGCCGACGCTCCGCGCTTCTTCCGCTTCCCCATTGGCTGAGGCGCTCGCCAATCCTGGTGAAGCGGCTTGGTGAGAGGCCTCTAGTTGGTGGAGCCCGCGCTGAGTCCCGCGCTGAGTCCCTCGCTTGCTCCGGCCGAGCCCCCAGCCGAGAGGGGGCGTGGCCGCGGCCGTGGCCGGGCCGGAGGCGGCGTCGCTGGCGCCGCTGCGTGCGGTGTGCTGCGGGGCGGGGGCGCCGGGCGGCCGCGGCGCGGCGGGACCATGGAGCTCGGAGCGCAGCCCCGGCGCCGGCGGCGGAGTCGCGGACCGGTGAGTGCGGGCTGCGGCCGGCCGGACTCCTCGGTCCCGGCCCTTTCGCTGCTTGGCTCCGGGCCGAGCGGCTGCCCCGGGGGAGGGGCGGGCGCGGGCCGGGCCCCCGCAGCCCAGTGGCCAAGTGAAGTTGCTGCATCGCGCCGAGCGCGCTTGTGCGGGCAGCGGGGCCCACTGCGGGCCGCGGCGCCGCCCCGCGCCTTGCCCTGCAGCCCAGCCGCATCCTCCGCGCTGGTTCGGGCGCCGGCTGGGGCTTCCCGCCGTCGCGGCGCGGCCCGGCGGCCGCTCTCGCCCGCGCTGTGCCCTCAGCCCTCCGCCCGGGCGCTGCCCGGTGCGCGCTCCCCGGGCTGCGGGGCAGGCGCCCGCCATCCCGGCCGCAGGTGGCGCCCGGGCCTCCCCTCGCGCCCCACGCGCAGTGCCCAGGGCTGCCCGCGTCCGGGACTTTCACATCCCTCGGTACCGCGCGCCCTGCCCGCATGTGGCCCAGTCCCCGCATGCCGGTCGTTCTGGGTCGGGCCCGCTCCATGGCTTCGCCCTCCCCGCGCCTCTGCGCCGGGTGCCCCCTCCCCCGGGGCTGCGGGCCCGCGGGGCTCCCGGCCTCCGCAGCCAGGCTCGGCTCCCCGAGCGCAGGGTAGGGGATCGTGCCCCCGGCGAGGGGCGCGCTGCAGGGCGAGGGTTAGAATCATCCCCGGGAGACTTTCCCTGCGCCGCGGCCGCCTCTCGCCCTCCTCCGCCCCGGAGATCCAGCGAGTGGAAAACCTTCCCCTCTCCGTCTGTGGTACTTAGAAGCAATGGCGATTTCTTCTTGGTTTAGCCTCTCTGCAAGGGATAGTTTCGTGGCGGAGAGTAGAGTTCTTAATTATTAAGAAGCTAACCGATGGGCTTACGGATGAATGGGGGCATCTCATTTCCTTAGCCGCTGTTATGCGTATTAGGAATTCTTTCTCCTGTGGGGATCAGTTTTAAATTCGCACTTACTACCGGTAATAATTTTGGAGTTTTTAAAACACCGAGAATGAAAAGGTTTTTTTCGCTTTGTGATTGTCCAAATCAAATGCGTGCCGGGGCATGAAATTTTAAGATTCAGAGCCCACATTTTATGAGGGGAGGGGCTAAGTATTTGAAATATTTTTTTCATTTTATAAAAATTAGGTTTGTCTAAACTTAAAATGTCTCCGTCTCTATCAAAACTAAGTTTAGAGTGTTATAATTGACTTATTTTTCTGTTGCCTCTAGGGCACATTCTGCTGAACCTTGGTTGCTTCTTTTTTGTATATGCTTTACTCAACTTTCCTTTTCTTGCAGTGAAACAATGCAGTGATTCTTGAAAGCTAGTTCTTTTATCTACTTGAGAGGTTAAACAAAGGAAAGTGAGGTTTGACCTTTCCCATAGGCAGTTTTTATTGTGTCTGGTCTCCTTTTTAATAGGGTCCCCATAGTGCTCATTTTTCTTCATTTTTGAAGATCTTAATTTGTATTCTCTAAAGTCGTGTCCTTTTGGATGTTTTAAAACTCACTAGGTTGGGAAGTTTGACTTTATTTACAGTCTGACCTGTATTCACTGTTGTCTTCTAGCAGGGAAAAGAAGCTTGTTCTGGAACTATCCACATATAAAAATTATTCTTGCTACTTCCAGTTGCTGACATGAAATTTCTTTATAGCATTGTTTTATCTGTTTCCTTAACATTTATGACCTTATAGTCAATGTTGTGCCACAGTCTTTTTAAAAATTCTGAAAATAAAGGTGGAACGCACTTGGCTAAGTGGTCATGCCAATGCTGTAGCCTCCTGTCTATTCTAGTGGGTCTTTGTAGATCTGCTTTACACTTTCCGTAGTAACCTGCATGTGGCAAGTCACCTTTGGGTTTTTGGAATGTTCCATTAAAAAAGTTGCTTAATATAAGTATTAAAAGAATTGTCTGCCCTGGCCGGCTAGTACAAGGTGTCTTCTTTTAGAGTTCCCAGAACTTTCTTTGAAGAATAATCACAGATTATATTTTCCATTTATATGCTATTGTCATTCCTTATATTTTCTTGGGACTGCCTCCACACTGCTGTACAGATGTAGATGCTCACCTTCTCAAGTCCTTTTTTTCTTAGAAGCCGGTTTTCCTTTCTAAGGTCAAGTTTTCTCGGGACCTGCTCTAGGGTGCTTGGAGCCAAACGCTGCTTGCGAGTGCATGTGTTCTTCAGGACTGGTTCTTTACACAGGATACATTTTATGTTGGCAATACAAGAAGACTGTGTGGCAGTCATACTTAAGTAAGACATATTATAAAATCAATGGAGTATCACTGTGGAGATACATGGAGTAACAAGTCTCAGCTCTCTTTACCTCCTCTTATTGGTGCCCTGTCCTGTTTCTTTCTCTAGAGGTAGCCACCCCTAATCCAGTGGGTTGTGGGCATCCAGAATTTTTTCAGTCGGCTTTTAGCTTCAGAAGCTGTTTCGTGGATGCTTGCTAAGTACCTGTACTATTTTGATACTGGCATAGCAGAAATAAGAGAGAAAAGCTTTGAAGATGTCAATAGTCTGCCGAGACACACAATTTCGGCACAGTGCAATCAGTGCTGTGATGGCGTTAGTAAGCAGAGATGTGAAGCATCACATGAATGACCTAGTCAGCTCATTCGCTTGCTTTATTGCAGAGCTGATCCTATGTGCTGGGGATACTAAGATAAGCAAGGCGGATACCTCTTGCAGAGCCTGTTCAGCTGGGTTCTCTTGGACAGTTTTAACCATCGGTTACAGTGCAGCGTATGATACGTGCCCTGAATGGGGTCAGCTAGAGGAGCTCACAGGATGACCGCAAACCCAAGCTTCGGGACGATTCAGAGAGATGAGAAAGTCCTCCCAGAGCAATAAGAGAGAAGGAAATTGGTCCGAGTCAGGGCTGAGGAGAGGCTTGATAGAGGCTGTCAGAGAGGGTGCGTTGGGGCAGCTGGAAACGTATGTGGTGAGGCCAATTGCAGAAGGGCAGGGAAGTGGCAAGAAACGGGACAGAAGAAGTGACTAGGGGCCGAGCGTTGGAGGGGTGTCTTGTGATTCTTGTTGTAAGAAATTTGGACTCCTCTATAGGCAAAAGGAAACAGTTGCAGAATTCTGAAGCAAAAGGGCATGATCAGATTTGCCCTTTAGAGAATGGATGGAAGGAAGCAAGCATGGAAGGCGAGAAGGTCGAGGAGGTGGAATTGCTGGGACTTGGTTCTTGGTTGGGGACTGTATGTGTGGTGGGAGAGTTGGGAGAGGGAGGAGTTCAGGGCAGTGCTGAGTCCTAGCTGGCCAGTTGGGTGGATAATGGTGCCTTTCTTATGGAGCAGCAGCCATTTGGAGGGAAAAAAAGACAGGTGCATTTGGCCTTGTAAGTTTCAGGTGGCTATGGGACACAGTTTTAGGGATGTGTTTAGTGTTTTAGGGATCTGGGTGTTGGGGGTGTCTGGACTGGAGACAGGCATCTAAGGGTCCTTAGCACCACAGTTCCCAAACTGTGTGCTGATGTGATACAGTGAACTCACAGGGAGCCTGCAGGATATGGAATTGTAGAAGGAAGCTCAAGGGTACATAACATCTGTCCAACCCTGTGGGAGATGCTAGCTCAAAGTCATCAACACTTTCTACTGTCTGTTGCGCTACCTTCCCTTTGATGATACGTTTGTAAGGCTGGGTGTTCAGTGGTTACATTTCGTGTGAAAATCAGTGTGGAACAGGAAATGAACAAGGTGATAGCTAGTCCAACTCCAAGGTTTGAGAAGTTGTACCTGTGGTTTATTTAATAATGACAGAAAGAGACTGATTTTTTTCTCAGTTGAAGTGTGCTTTTAAAAAGTGGGTAATGGGGCACCTGGGTGGCTCAGTGGGTTAAAGCCTCTGCCTTCGGCTCAGGTCATGATCCCAGGGTCCTGGGATTGAGCCCCGCATCGGGCTCTCTGCTCAGCGGGGACCCTGCTTCCTCCTCTCTCTCTCTGCCTCTCTGCCTGCTTGTGATCTCTGTCTGTCAAATAAATAAATAAAATCTTTAAAAAAAAAGTGAGTAATAAGTTGTTAGGGCAAAAAATACTTAATATATTTGAACTTATCCAGTGTTTCAACTACCTAGGCATTCCTTTTGGCCTGAGACACTAAGAGTGCAATGAACAGAGAAAGTCTGTTCTAGAGAAAGTTCCAGAACTTTCTAGAATCTCTGCCTTTGCCTGTATTTGTTAATGGTGGCTGTTGGAGTGGATGAAGTTATTCAAGAAGTATGTACAGAGTGAGAAAAGGAGTGGTGTAGAATGTGATCTGAGGAGCTTTTGTGTTCAAAAGATACGCAGAAGAGAATAGGCTCCCACATTGAGACTGAGGAGGGCAGTTGTGTGTATGTGGGGGGGGGGGGGGGGTCCATGAAGAGTGTCTTAGAAGCCGTCCAAGAGAACATCACTAAAGAGGGATGCTAAACCAGGAAGTTACTAATAATAGAGGTGGTGTCAGTAGTGACACAGTGATGGGGACATGGGTGGGATGGCCAGGGGTTTAATAGTGGGAACCAGGAAGCAGTGCCAGTGTGTAGAC
The DNA here is from genome assembly GCA_003697995.1 of Taxidea taxus jeffersonii. Lineage (NCBI taxonomy): Eukaryota > Metazoa > Chordata > Mammalia > Carnivora > Mustelidae > Taxidea > Taxidea taxus. The sequence goes on along the minus strand of RCUC01128711.1, from coordinate 18,867 downwards.
AGCTCTTAAGAGGGGTAGTAGTGGAGGTGAAGGGTGAGTCCAGGAGGCTGGGTAAAGGGGTGGGGGTATTTCTTTTGTTGTTGGTTTTTTTGTTTTTGTTTTTGTTTTTAATGGAGGGATTTGAGCATGTGAAGGAACCGAGAGAGAGAGAGAGAGAGAGAGAGAGAGAGAGAACGCTAGCTAGCCAGAGATCCAGAGAGAGAGTTGTTCCAAAGTTTCCATTGAATTTAGCCCCAGGATCAAATTACTGGTTTTCACAAGAGGAGTCTCAGGGGAGCCTTACTTCTGTGGACTAAGGAGTGAATGGCACTCAGGCAGGGAAGCTAGTCAGGGTGTTCAGTGCTTTCTTGGTTTCTTGGCAAAACTTGGTTATGAGAAGGAAAGAAGGGCATTCACTAGAGAGGGACATCTGGTACAGGGTGAATTTTTTTTTTAAACAACGATGTTATTTTATTAACTTCTTTTTAAAAAAGGATGCTTTTTTTCTTCTTTAAGACATGCTTTTCTTGGGACTCATGGGTCCTTGTCAGGGTGGGGTGCTCTGGGCAAGGCCGTGCCTCTTGCCAGGTCCTGGCATCCCCTGAAGGTCGTATTGTCTGTGACTGTGCTGTCCTGTTTTCCTTTCTGAGTGGATGCTTTCTGCTGTCAGCGTTCAAGGTCAGTTTTGTTTTCCGTAAGAGCCTATCCTCCCATCTTAGCAGATGTCCTTAGATTAGAATAATTTTTCCGTACTCAGATTTCACCCTTAATCTTTGGAGCCACCCTGTTTTGTTTCATTTCCCTAGATCTGTGTCTCTCATCTTCTCTTTCAGGTTAGCTCTTTTCTTCTGTTGATTTTTTTTTTTTTAACTTTAAACATCTCAAATATCCCAGGGTAATTTGTCCTCTTTCAGGTCTGATAGGAGCTTCTGGACCTCAACTCTGAGCTCAGTATCTGGAATCATTTCTCAGAGACTTTTTGCTTACGGAGTTTTCCCTTGGGCCTGTTCTTAAGGTGCCCTCCGACCTCTTGGAAGCAATGGCCTTGAAATTGATCTAAAGATGTCTTCTGTTGTACTGTATATTCTTGCACTATTGCAGAGTTTTATTTATTTTGTTATTTTTCTTTTATATTTTGCTTTATGGTTCTTTGCAGCAGTCCACATGTTTGAATGCCTACCATGGATCATTCTGGTTACCAGTGATATAGCGTTGCTAGGACTAAGCTCCTGTCCTCCAAACCCAGAGAGGGAAAGCAGAGGCAAATTGTCTTGCTATCTGTAAACTCATTGTGGGCAGGCACCAGACAGCATGGTGCCTTGTATATAGCCAGCACTTAGTAGATGTGTTCCAGCTCTGTTAAGTAAGCTTTTAAGCATGTAGTCACATGCATACTGTTGTTTGGGTCACAACCTTTGTGGCCAGGGCTAATACCCAGTGCTTCCTTCGCTCCAACTAGCCATTTTCCCATAGACTTTGTGATCTCTGGTCCTTGAGTACTTCCTTTTACTAGTGACTGAAAGCCGTATTGGATTTTTAAAGTTGTGCTCCAGTGCATGCTGAAGATTTTATTACCATGCTGCTGCGGTTCCATTTTAGCTCATCTGGCTCCTCTCATTGCATGCTGTTATCCGTTTCATGCACACGAGCGGTTCAGAGAAATTATATTGCAACAGAAAAGTATGGATGTGATTGCCTGAACTACGAATCCATGTGGCCACTTTTTATCAGCTAAATGGAAGAAATGGTATATTCTTTGCACATAGTAGATATTCAGCAAATATTTTTTCATCACCTGAACGTGTCCTGTGTTTTGATTCAGGACCATAGAATAAGCAGAACACTGTTACTACTAGGTAATTTTTAAAAACCTGGGCTGAGTCATTTGGCCCTATTAATGTCACACTTTTGTTTTTAGCCTCTCAAAATATGTACATGACACCCCCAGCCCCCGTTTTGCAATGCAGTCCTGTGTTTGAATTGTTACCTAGGCACAGTTCAGCTCTGAATTGACTTTGTAACTTTTTGCAGGGCCATATTCTATGCTGTTTAGAATGAACACTTATGGAGAAGTTCATGGATTTAAATTGCTCCCTGTGGTACATGGAAGGAACAGTGTCTACACACTTAGGGGGTGAAGTATCTAGTCCAGTAGGGGGATGACATTAACCAAAAGAGTGGCAGGAGAGAGAGGGAGCAGCTTATGTTATATTTGTATCATTCTGACATTCTGAGAGAGTCTTTTCACAGTTTACAATGAGGAGGAACAGGCAGACTTGCCTTCCATCCCTTCAAAAGTAAGATACTACTTTTTGGGGAAAGGTTGTAGTTTTTCCATATAGGATACATGCCCATTTTTGATAGAAGTAGAAAAATACATTTTGTTTATAACCAAAATTTACAGAATTTTGGTTATAGAATTTAAAACATATCTCGGTTCTTGGTTTTCCATAGTATTTATCTCCTGTTCTGTACATCTTTAGAGTTAATTATCCTGGTTTTTGATGTAAAAACCAGAAATGCACAGAAACCCCTAAATTCCCCAGTCACCTGTCTTCAGATTTTAATTACACACTGCAAACAACATTGTTTCCAAAGGCTTTACTAAAATGTGAATTGTCCTTTGAGATATGCCAGGAGGCAAGGTTATTAAGACATTACTCCTTTTTTTTTTTTTTTTGAAGGGGCATGGAGCTGGGGCACAGGGGCTTGAACTCACAACCTTGAGATCAGGACCTGCGCTGAGATCAAGAGTCAGACACTTAACTGACTGAGCCACCCAGGCTCCCCAAAACATTGCTCCTTTTTAAAAGCTGGCATTGTAATATTGAATGGTTGCGAGGCTTATCAATGATACTGAAGTTCATACCTGAGTTATAGCTAAAATTTTCATAGCTCATATGCTGTTTGTCTTTTACATCACATAAACTAATTAAAAAGTTCTTCCATTTCCGACATGTCTAGTTTTTTCCATACTACTTCTTAAAAGAAAAATGCAGAAACAACATAGCTTCATAGCATCACTTGATAGAATTATACAGGGATTAGGTATTACAGGGGTTAGAACATTTTTTCTTTTTGCTACATTTATGGTTACTTAGTCTTCCCAGATAGGAGTTTAGAAATGTGTGGTTTCATTTCTTAGGATATTTGGTTTCTAATGATTGTCCAGTTCCATTTGAGACAAAATATATTGCCCTGCATTTTAGTATTTACCAAGTATTCTTTCTTTCTGGACTCTGATACAGTTTATTGAACTGTGTATAAGTGAAAGTTATAAATACGATTTTGTTTGAATGTTTATATTTATCCAAATATATGTTTATCCAACTATATTTTTTGAGATGTTTGTTGTTGGAGATGCTTACGGTTTTACTGAACACACACAGTGGATGTTTGTCCCTTGTCCCCCATTACATAAAGATTTGAACTAGCTAATAGGAAATACTCGTGACAATGAAGCTGAATATAAGTAATGAGAATTAAAGCTGTATGAAGATCATGACTGAAAACAATAAAACCGATTCTTTGAACAAGGTTCCAGCCTCCCAGGTCAGTGTTTTAGTTCTAGAGAGCTAAGTGCTTTCCTCATGTAAAATTTCAGTGACTCAGCACAAAAAAGCTTTGGGGTCCTCCTGGGGTGGTCTTCCACAGGGCCCTTCTGGTAGTCAGGCTCTTTCCACTTGTGACTCAGCCTCCAATAGGAAGTGGGAACTTCCTCCTGCTCAATTCAGCGGGTGCGTAGGGAGAGAGCCAAGTCCTGTGGGAGGTTTTATTGGCCAGCACACACCACTTGTCATCCCACTGGCTGTACTCAAACGTAGGCTGGCTCTGAACCCCTGAGAAGAGAAGACACAGATACTGGTGACATAACCAGTCTACAGACTGGAACTTGGCTGATGGCCAGAAAAAGGGAAAAACATCCTTAGCTCTATGCTGTAGTTTCATCACCCATAGAAAACATGCCAGTTTCCTTTCCTTAATATGTTTCCTGAACTCACACTTAAGGTTTTGTATTGGTTACGTTGGAAGCTGAAGTGAGTGACATGCAGCACAGAGAACTTTTTTTATTTTTTATTTTTATTTTTATTTTTTTGAAGTAGGCTCCATGCCCAGTGCAGAGCCCATCGCAGGGCTTGAACTCACTATTCTGAGGTCAAGACCTGAGCTGAGGTCAAGAGTTGGACACTTGGGGCACCTCAGTGGCTCACTCTGGTAAGCGACTGCCTTGGTTCAGGTCATGATCCCAAGGTACTGGGATTGAGTCCCATGTCATGCCCCCTGCTCAGCGGGGAGTCTGCTTCTCCCTCTCTCCCTGCTCATGCTGTCTCTCGTTCACTCTGTCTTTCAAATAAATGAATAAAACCTTAAGGAAAAAAAAAGAGAGTTGGACACTTATCCAATTGAGCCAGCCAGGGACCCCTAGGACATGGTTATGAGGCTGATTCTTTTCTGGCTTTAAATGAATTGAAACACAACTTATTTAAAACATTTCTGCAGAGGGTCAAACTAACTTTTATGTACTTTCTGGTGGTAAGAATAAACGCATTGCATATCTGCCAAAGTAGTCATTCAGGACTATATATTAGCTTCAAGTGGATTTTTTGGTAAAAGATTTATAGAAGCTGGTTTGGAGTTATCTTTTCTGATGAGGTTGGAATGCTCGTATTTTATTTTGTCAATTAAAGGTAGCCTTAGAGACCAAGAACAGAAATGATTGATTAATTCAAAGTCAATGTACTGCATGCAAAGCTTATTCTAGTAAACTGCTGGTAAACAGTAGCATTTGGGCCAAACCTGGTCTTTTGCCTGATTTTGTAAAGAAAATTTTATTGGAGCATGGGCTTGCTAACTTGTTTATATATTCTCTGGGGCTGCTTTCGTGCTGTAAGGTAGAGCTGAGTAGTTGCGACAGAGATGGTCTAAACTACAGAGTACAAAATATTCACTATCTCTTTAGAGCAAAACATCCCAACTGCTGTTCTAGAGGGTGAGGTTCTGCCCTTTCTTACTGAGATCACATTCTATTGTGGAGGTGGGGGATAATAAGTAAATAACATAAATATATGTAATAAGGGCTGTAGGGAAAATAAAAAAGCAAGAGGAGAGAGTATCAGGGACTGCCATTTGTCGTGATGTGGTCAGGGAAAGTATCCCTCAGATGACGGTTGACAGAGGTGTGATGAAGGTGAAGGAGTATCCCAGGCAGGCAATTATTTTGGCAGCAAGCCTTGTGGAAGGAAAAACAGTAAGTGCAAAGGCCCTGGAGATGGTAGGAGGGTAGTATGAGCAAGTGGTGTGTGTTTGTTGGAGGTGGGGGGTTCAGAGGTAATAAAGAGCCAGATCCTGTAGGGTCCATGAGACTATGGTGGCACTTCGGGTTTTATTCTGAGTGAGTTGGAAAGCCATTGCAAGTTTTTGAGCAGGGAAACGATACCATTTGACTTAGATTTTAAAAGGATCACTAGGTATGCAGTGTAGAGAATAGATTGTAGGGAACAAGAAAGAGTATGAAGGAGTGTGTCTGCTTGCTAGGTATTGGTATGCTGAGGATATCAAGATGAATCAAATGGTTCCTTCACTTGAGGGACGATAGTGTAACAGCTGAGAAAAACATGTAAAAAGATCACCATGGTATACAGCTATTGATGGGAAAGCCAAAAGTGCCCCGGGATTGCATGGGAGGGTGCGTGGTCCAAGTGGGAGATGACACCCTGACCTGAGAAAATGGGAGGATACTGATGAAGACTAATTTGAATAGGTGCCCATTCTGTACCCTAGCTTGGAGATTCTTGGAAAGACTGCGTAGACAGACCGTCAGAAATTCGGCTATCAAGCAGAGGTGACAGTGGGTTTCAGATTGTAACGATTGCTGTCTGGAGCACTGTGGGAGAGTGATTCTAAGATTGCATTGGGCTCCAATGGGATACAATGCAGTGGGCGCTGAAGGGGCAGGGCTGATCTTAGCCGTCTTTGCCAGAGAGCAAGACCAAGGTAATTTTGGTTCAGAAAAATGGAAGAAAAGTCATACACTATGGAGTGTATTGTGGCACATTGCTAACCTTTCCCATGAGCCCAGCAGTGTGAATTAGTTGCAGAATATACCTCTGAGTAATTAAACAAGTGGATCTGCTGTCTGGAGTTATTGGATCTGACCCAGTGAAATCTTGGAGGATGTCTATAATGATGATTTTTGAGATAGGTGTTATGAACCCATTTTGGATAATAATTGGTTGAAAAAATTGCTGCCATTTTTACTGGCATTGAGAAAATTATTCACCTTTCTATTCACTTTTGTTGAATGTCTAGATCATCTGAAGAGAATTTTAGTGATTATAATACAATCACTTTAATAGAAATAGGGAGATGAAAGAGATTCATTCATAATCAAAGAGGGAGTTGCTAATTTTTTTTTTTTTATGCAATGCTTGTATCAGAGTGAACAAACTTTAGTAAGGGTGTAGAAGATTTGAACAGCACAATTAATAAATTTGCCTTGCATGGCTAGATGTTGCCCCTAACCACTGCAGAATACACAATATTTACCAGTGTTTGTGGACATTCACCCAGGCTGTCAGCTTGTGAGACAAAAGCAAGTCTCAGGATATTTCAAAGGATTGAAGTCAAACAGAACAGTATAAGTTAAACTAAAATCAATAGCAAAAAACAAAATTGTTTCTAAATAACCCATGAATCCTAGAAGATGTGTTAATTACAATGAGAATTTTAAAAGATTGACAAAATATTTTGATCAGGATTAACATAAAAATACTGCATACCAAAATTTGTGGGGTGCAGCTAAAGTTGTACTTAGAGGGAAGTTTATAGCTGTAGATGTATATTAGGAAAGAAGAAAGACTGAAAAAATTCAGTGATCTGTGCCGCCATCTCAAGAAGTTATGAAAAGAACATCAAACTAAACCCAGAGGAAGTACAATTGACCCTTAACATGGGGGTTAGCGGTGCTGACCCCTGAGCAGTCAAAAATTCACATATAACTTTTGGGTATGGGTTTTAGGTCAGGGTCAGAAAACCTTTCCTTACACAAATGATTTATTTAAGAACTTGGATAGCTTTCATTTTTTACATTTAGATTTCTGCTGTACTTGGAGTTTATTCTGATATGTGATATTAAGAATGGATTCAGTTGTCCCAACATTTCTGAAATCCATCTTTGCTCAAGTCATTTGAAGTGCCACTATGATTATATACGAGATTTCTAAATAGTAGGTTGGATCTATTTTGGGGATTTTGGTAGCATTTTTTGGGTATGTCTGCTTATTCAAGTGCTACTACCACAGTTTTAATTATGGAGCTTTGTTCTAATATTTGATGGAGCTAGTTCTCCTTCAGTAGCTCCTCATAGTCAGTGTTAACTGAGTGTCAACTTGTATAGCTCCATAAGGAAACTTCTGAGTAATTTTTGTTGGAATTGCATTCTATTTATAAATTAATTTAGGGAGAACTGACAACCTGATAAAGTTGTGGTGTCTTGACCAAGAATGGTGGATTCCGGAGTCTCATTTTGTGTGCCTTTTAGGAATGTGTGAATCTATAGATTTCTTCATTTAAGTCTTGAACATTTCTTGTTAAGTTTGTGTTCTTTTCTGTTGCTGTTTTAAATGGGTTTTTTTCTTCCATTGCATATTATTGTTTGTGTATATGAAGGCTATTGTTTGTTATTTGTGTATATGAAGGTTTTATTTTTTATATCCTTCTGCCTTGCTGAATTCTCTTTCTTGAGTTATTTTCATCATTAATTTTTTTGGTTTTTCAGGTTTACTGTCCTGTCATCAGCCAGTAGAGAATTTTATTTCTCCTTTTTCCATTGTTTGTGTCTTTGTTTCCTCTTATCTGACTGCATTGGTGAATGCCTCCAGAACAGTGTTAAATCATAGAAGAGGTAGTGGGCATCCTTGCTTGGTTCTTGGCCTTTGTGGGCATGCCTCTGGTTTGGGTCCAGTAGGATGTTGGTGCTCCTACCATTCATTCCCTCTCTCTCTCTCTTTCTCGGTAAAGTCATGTTAAGGAGTATTCCTCCCTTCCTGTTCATCCAAGAGAGGTTTTTTTCAAAATTAGGAATGGATGTTGAATTTTGCCAGGAGCTTCTTCAGCCTTTTTGGAGGTAATTGTGTATTTTCTTTCCTCCTCCTCCTCCTCCTCCTTCTTCTTCTTTCCTTTAACCCTATCCCACCACCCCATCCCCTTGGTAATTAGGTATTTTCATCTCCCCGTACCAAAATTCTGTACCAACTGAATACTCCCCATTCTTTTCTTCCCCCAGCTCCTCGCAGCCACCGTTCTCCTTTCTGTCATGAATTTGACTACTGTGGGTACTTTAAAAAAAAAACCACTTTATTTTTTTATTTGCGAGGGAGAAAGACAGAGGGAGAGAGCACACACACAAGTTGGGGAAGGGGCAGAGGCGGAGAAGCAGTCTCACTTCTGAGCAGGGAGCCTGATGCTGGGCTTGGCTAGATCCCAGGACCCTGGGATCATGACCTCCATGGAAGGCAAGGGCTTAACCAACTGAGCCACCCAGGTGCTTCTAGATCTTTTACTTTTAGTCCTTATTTTTCTCCCCTTGACCTGTTTTATGTACTGAGTGGTGTCTGTCTCTTATTTATAGAGAGTTTCTATTTCTTCTTGGATTGGTTATAGTTTCTGTTACTAGGTTTACAGATGTTAATAAGATTTTTTCATTGTGAAATAATAGCTTTTAGGATTTATCCATTTGAATACTTTTTGTCTTAAATTTTATTTTGTCTGATATGAGTGCAACCTAATTGTCTTCCATTTGTCTGATAAGTTCTTGTGCGTCCCTTTATTTTTAGCCTTTTTGAATAATTGCATTTTATTTTTTTAAAAAGATTTTATTTATTTGACAGAGACACTGCGAGAGGGAACACAAGCAGGGGGAGTGGGAATGGGAGAAGGGAAGCAGGCTTCCCGCTGAGCAGGGAGCTGATGCGGGGCTTGATCCCAGGACCCTGGGATCCTGACCTGAGCTGAAGACAGAGGCTTAACTGTGTGAGCCACCCAGGTACCCAATGACTATATGCTTTCTACAGTTGTGGATGGATATTTGAGATTTTGATCCATAGTTTTGATAATTAAGAATAATGGTTCTGTATACACTCTTGATGTAATGGTTAAAAGAATGGGATCTGGAGTCCCATTGCTTAACTTCAAATTCTAATTTCAAAACGTATTAACTGTGTGATTTTGAACAAGTTATTTAGCTATATTTGCCTCGTTTCTTCATCTCTATAATGGGTGATTATGCTCACACCATTGGTTAATCTGTTTATTATGTTAAAGAATACAAAGTCACTGACACAGGACCTAGCCCATAGTAAGAACTCAGTGTCTATGTTTATTTTTCAGTTACCTTTTTTTTTTTTTTTTTTGCCTTGAATTGTATTATCAATGTTGCCATTTCTATATAGGCCATTATAATTTCTGTAGTGCATTTTTGTCTGCTGCCTTTCTTTCATCAATTCTGTGTTAATCTTTTAAAGTTTTGTGGGAGTATCTAGATGTGGAATTCTTTCAGAAGTTTATGAATCATAGCATTTTAAATATGTCTTCTCATATGTACAGCAAAGAGTTGGCCTTTGGTCTCTAAGCAAGTTTGAAGAATTCTCAAGTAGGCAAGTTAAGTTCATTCACAGTTACTGTTATAACTGATATATTTGTTTTTACCTCGGTTATTTATGATATAATTACTTAATGTTTCACTCATTATTAGGTGTATTTTCCTTGAGTTTAATAAAAAAACTTCATATCTTGGAAGGACTAAATTTTTGTTCTAGTGGTTACTTCTCAATTATATACATTTGTAGTACCTTTAATCCCCTTCCCAGTTTTTAACCTGTTCTTTTTCTATCTTCTATATCACTTTTAAATGGCATCTTTTGATTCTCACCTGTAACCTATATAATAGTAATTTTATTCTGTTTATTTTTTCTCTTTTATCTTCCCATTATTTTAGTCACAGTTTTCTACTTTATCATAACGTAGGTTTATATACTACCATTCATCTGCTCATGACCCCAGTCTTGTTTTTGATTTTAGCTCTATAATTGAATACATAAACTGTTCACTTCTTCATCAGTCCTTTTGTGTAAATTTCTTCAATCATTCTGTTACCCATGGGAGAGTCTGCATTGTGTGAATGGATGTCTCAGTTCTTAGATTCCCTGTGTGAGATTTATGTTATGATCCACACAGTCATACTTGAATAAAGATAGCCAGAAGGAAAGTAGCAAGCACAAAGCAGTTTATTAAGGACAGTATACTCTCAAAATGAGAGAGTAGGCAGGCCCAGAAGTGGCAACTGCACTGGGGTGAGTGGTATCTTTTCATGTTTGCATAGGTCGTGGATCATAGTGAGGTTGGTCTCTGATGGACATTGATTCCAGTAATCTAAAGGACCCCTCCAGCTGGTTAGGAGGGGGAAGGTTTTGGCTGTACAATGTTCTTGTCCTAACTGTCATAGCCATCTTCCCCCATGGGGAGTTGAAACCACAATGTAACTATGTTATAATGAAGCTCTGGGTTACCCTGGGGCAGAAGTTGGAGAGAAGAGTGCATGTTCTGCACCTCCAGCTCTTGGTCTCTCAGTCCCAGGTGTTGGCAGCCATAAGGCAAGGGTGTTGAAAGCCACAAAGTCAAGGTGTTGTGCCTTCAGACTTCTACCTTTCACCTGTTTATGATGACCTTTTCCTCCAGCCCTGTCTAACTGCCTTGTTTAGATGGGAGTTCAAGCCATAATGCATCCATTGACTGTAATGGATTAACTTCTTTCCTATGCATCTAGAAGGGTATTAGTTGTGTATCTTTGGAAGAACTGAAAAAATAGTCTCTCAGGTTGTTCTGGGGTATACTGTGATTCAGATGATGAGCCTAAGTTAAGAAGGGTGATCAGGACGGGTGCACATATAAGTATTTTGTGAGTTCTTGCTTGTTCAAGTAGTTTTCAAGGCCTTGATACTTAAATGGCAGTTTGGCTGGGTATAAAAACCTTGTTTTTGCTCTTTTCCCTTAAGTTTCTTGAAAATGATTTGCTACTTTTATGTAAGTCTGACTTTCTGATATTGTAAGTTATCTTTTTTGTATCTTAAAGTCTGACAGTTTTTTAGGCTAAATTTTATTTTATTTATTTTTTTAGATTTTTATTTATTTGACAGAGAGAGACACAGCAAGAGAGGGAACACAAGCAGGGGGAGTGGGAGAGGGAGAAGCAGGTTTCCTGCCGAACAGGGAGCCTGATGCGGGGCTCAATCCTAGGACCCTGAGATCGTGACCTGAGCCAAAGGCAGACGCTTAACCGACTGAGCCACCCAGGTGCCTCTATTTATAGAGTACATTTTAGAGTTACTTGTTCGTTTCAGTTTTCACTAATTGGCTCTTTTAATGTGTAGCTTCAGGTCTTTTTTTATTTCCAGAAAAGTGTCTCTGATTATTATTTCAAATACTCTCTTTCAGTATGTTAAATATCTTTTCCCGGAATCTGGAGTATAAGTATCTTGGAATATATGTATCTTCAGTTACATGATGTTTGACTTTCTTTGCCTGTTTTCTGTTTCATTCACTTCCTTTCTGCATATTCATTTATTTTTTTCTTTTGGTGGTTTTCTCATTTTTTTCAATGCCTTTCGTTAAATTTTCATTTGTATTTATCCTCCTTTGAGCACCTTTTAATTCAATCTTTTGTAATATGATTTTTAAAAATTTCTTTTCTAAATAAGTGCAGTTTGCTTTTGTTTCACTTCTTTTTCACACCATTTCTGTTCTCAGTTTCCGTATTAGATTCATATGTGCCTGTTGTAAGCTGCTCAGTTCTGTTTTGAGTATTGTGTTACAGATTTCTTTGGTTTCCTGGCTGCTTTCGGAGTGGGAGAAGAAGTTTTATTAGTGAAATGCTTTGATTTACATTTTGTTTTCTTATAGCCGTTTTGTGTGGGTATGGGCTTTATTTTCTTTGAATCCCTGCTTATTTTATGAGTAGGTTTTTTGGCTGGAGAGCATTCTTTCCAGTTGTTTTTTCCCTAGCATTCCTTTTCAGTGATATTTGTTTGTTTGTTTGTTTGTTTGTTTGTTTGTTTTTGGTGATGTTGGTTTTGATGGGTGGATGATTTGTATTCTTTTGCTTCTTTTCTGCAGTTTCTTAATTTTTCTCTTATTTCTTTGTTTCCATTTTATGCCATGTGTCCAAGAAGTGCCACTCTCTCTAAATAATGACCCTCCCTCACAAGCAGTGCTTCTCCAAGGCTGAAACGTCTGGTTCCACTCACTTTCATGCCCCTTTCCTGTAGCCAGTTCTATGAACTTATTAAACAGTGTAGTATTAACATGTATAAGTGTAGCCAAACATGATTGATGAAACCGAGTAGAAAGCCCTGAAGCAGGCCCACACACAGGTAGATGTTTGATTATGTTAAGTGTAAGGATGTAAAGGATGGTCTTTTTGATAATTGGTGTGTGATTGTTAAGATGAATATCCATAAATTACATTTGACCCCTACCTTATACCACACACAAAAATCAATTTCAGATAGACTGTAGGTCTAAAGGTGAAAGGTAAAAAATAACATAGAAAAGTCTTTAACAGGACACAGACTATAAATGAGTAGATGCTAAGTTGAACTAAGTTAATATTAAGAACTTCTGTTTATTAAAACATACAATTAAGATTATAAAAATAATCTATGGGCTGGGAAAGAATATTTGAATCACATGTGAACTGACGTGTATCCTACCTAGAAAATTTAAAGAACTGGCAGAAATCAGTAAGACAGCCAGATAATCTAATAGTTAAATGGGTAAGAGACTTGAACTTGCAGTTTTGAAGAAGATGCACAAATAGCCAATGAAGATATGAAAAGAAGTTTAAACTCAGTAATCAGGAAATGCAGATTAAATAGTAATGAGATATCAGCGTAGTCTTCAGATCTTCAGCTAAAATTGAAAAGACAGTCTTCAGCTAAAATTGAAAAGACTGGCAGTGCACAGTGTGGAGAATGTGGAGCAGCTGGAAGGCATACCCTAACCGATGGGGTTGTAAGTTGGTACAGATGTGTTGCAGAACTGGTGGGGCTTGTACTGAAGTTGAAGATACCTTATGAACCAGAATTGGTCTTCTGCGTATACACTCAATAGCTGTGCGAGCACGATGGTGCCAAGGAAGAGTGTATGGTGGTGTGCACGGTAGCATTATTTGTAATAGCCCCATATAGATAGAACCCAAGTGTTCATCAACCATAGAGTGATTGTCTACGTTGCGGTGTATTCGTATGTTATTCGGTGGTGGAAATGAAGAAATGGAAGCTGCGTGCAACAGCAGTAATAATCTCACAAACTTAATGTTGAGTGGAAGATGCTAGACATAGCAGAATCCAAACCCTACGGTCTTGCTTAAATAAAATTTTAAAGGGGTGTCAGGAGCAAGGAAAGTGATTATTTTGTTGAGAGAAGAAGGGATTCGTAATTGACAAGGGGGCATGAAGGGCACTTCCAAGGGTGCTGACCTTGCCCTATTTCATGGCCCTGTTGGTGGCTTCCTGGATTGGTCCACTTTGCGATAATCTTCAAGTTGGAATTTCTTTTAATCACTGGATTTATTTTATATATCACTTCTATACTAGTGTTTGGATATAGTGTTCCTTTTCAGCTAGTGTCTGGTTTTTATCCAATTCACTTTTAAGTGTTAATCTTTTCAGTGAGAATCAACGTGGTTTGTGAGCCAGCTCTTTCTCCCTTCCCTGTCTAATTTTCCTAGTGGAAGTCCTGCCTTTCTGGAAAGCCTCTGACAGCTGCAGACCTCATTAGTCCTCGTTTCTTTTATGCTTTATACCAGCAGTTCTCTAAGTGTAGTACGGGGACTCCTGGGGGTCTCCAGGACCTTTTAAGGGGTCATTGAGGTCATACTTATTTTCATAATTACACTAAAACATTATCTGCCCTTTTTACTATCATTATTTCAGAGCATACAATGGGTTTTTCAGAGGCTACGTGACAGAGCCACATTACCTGAAAAGACTGTTAAAACACTCCTCTTTCCAACTAGGTATCTGTGTAAGACTGAATTGTCTTCATACACTGCAGTCAAAACAACATATCACAGTGGAAGGAATTCAGAAAGCAGATAGGAAAATCCAGCTTCCTTCTTTTAGGCCAGACATTGAAGGAACTTGCAAAAATACAATGGTGCTGATAGTTTTTTGTTTTGAGAGAAGTTATTTTTTTTTGAAGATACATTTGTTAACACATAGTGAATTTATTTTGTCGTTTTCAGTGGTTTAATAAGTACTGAAAACGTTTCTGTCTTAATTTCTAGTATTTGGTGAATATTGATAAGCAGTGCTTGGGAATTTTACCCAGTTTATAGTTTGGAATAGTTATATATCATATGTTTATGTAACTTCTGTTCTTGAGGTCTTGAAAACAAATATAAGTTGGAGGGCCCCAAATGTGTAGAAAAGAATCACCTTGGGAATCTTAATTTCATCTTTGATTGTTGCTCTTATGTAGAAAAGTTGATTGATTTTTAAAAAATAACCTTTTGTTTTGAAACAGTTGTAGACTTGGAAAGTTGTAGAGATAGCACAGAAAGGTCCTATGGACTTCACCCAGATTTACCCCCATGGTGACCCTCTGTGTAACTGCAGTACACTATCAAAACCAGAAAATTGATATGGTACTATCTGTAGACCTTTTTCTGATTCCACCACTTTTTTTTTTTTTTTTAAGATTTTTTTTTATTTATTTACTTGTTAGAGAGAAAGAGAGAGAGAGCAAGCACAGGCAGACAGAGAGGCAGGCAGAGGCAGAGGGAGAAGCAGGCTCCCCGCCAAGCAAGGAGCCCGATGTGGGACTCGATCCCAGGACGCTGGGATCATGACCCGAGCCGAAGGCAGCTGCTTAACCAACTGAGCCACCCGGGCGTCCCTGATTCCACCACTTTTTACATGCACTCATTTGTGTGTTCTGTATGATCACCTGTGTAGATTCGTGGAACTACCACATCAAGGCACATGACAGTTTGATCACTATGAAGGAGCTCATTATGCTTCTCTCTCTCTCTCTTTTTTTTTTTTTTAGAGAGTGAAAGCCTGTGCATGCATACAAGCCAGGCAGGGAGGGGGTAGTGCGTGGCAGAGGAGAGAGAGAAAGAGAATATATCCCAAGCAGGCTCCAAGCCCAGTGTGGAGCCAGATTCAGGGCTGGATCTCATGACCCTGAGATCATGACCTGAGCTGAAATCAAGAGCCACCCACTTGACTGAGCCACCCAGGCATCCCCCAAACCTCATGCTTCTTTTGGTCATTGTGGTTGATTTTGGTATATTGATTTGTGTCATGTGACTTTGCTGAGCTTGTATTTTCATTCTAGTTTTACTGTGGATTCCTTAGGATTTTCTGGGTGTAGGATTATGATATGTCCTAGTGATGAAATTGATTAGCCAGTTTTACTTCCTTTCCGACCTGGATGGTTTCTCTTCCTCTCTTTTTGCTTATGGCCTCAGGTGGAATAGAAGTGGTAAGAGTGGGCATTATTGCCTTGTTCCTGATTTTAGGGGAAAAGTATTCAGTCCTTTACCATTAAGTATGATGTTAGTTGTAGTTTTTTTGTAGATCACCTTTGTCAGGTTGAGGAAGTTTGTTGGGAGTTTTTAATCACAAATGAGTGTTGGATTTTGTGAAACATTTTTTTCTGCATCTATTGAGATGGTCATGTAGTTTTGTCTTTTATTAATATTCTATATTAATAAAATTGATTTTTGGAGGTTAAATCAACTTTGCATTTCCATGATAAGTCACATTTGCTCATTTTTATGTGTTTTTATAAACTTTTTATATGTTCCTAGATTTGGTGTTTAATTTTTTGTTGAGTATTTTTGCATCTGTATTCATGAGTGATACTGATCTGTAGGTTTTTTGTAATGTTTTTATCTTGGTCAGTCTGAAGGTTTCTCAGTTTTGTTGATCTGCTTACCTCTAGGTAGGATTTAACCTCAAAACTGTTTAAAAAATAATAATTATCTGATGTCTATGATTGTGTTTTAGATGATGGAATTTTAGGATGATGATTGTCTGGGACTATCATTTGAATGTGAAATGGATATTTAGTCCCTCTAAAAACAGCAAGAGAGAAACTAGATTAAAATACAAAAGTGAATAAAATACCCAAGCTAGAGAAAGGGGGAAGGATACTGATAATTCATTATCAGTGAATTAACTATAGTCATTTTTTTTGGCTTACCTTTTATTGAGTAATTTTGGGTGGTGGACAAGTGACACTCAAATATTTTAGTGTTCCATAGATTATGTAGGTGAGTATCTGGGTCTAGACAAATGTTGAATTGAAGTGCCAAGGGTGGGAAATGAGGTTGAAAATAATATTTCTCCAGTACTGAGGAGACATTTATATTTTGGGTTGTTTTGCACATAAAACAAAATCTCACATACATTGTCTCCATGTCTATTTTACCACTATTGTTCTTGGCTCTGTGAATTCCTGAAAGAAAAAAAAAAAAAGGAAGAAAAAGAAAAACAAGACTATCTTGCAACTCACCCCCAGTGATTTACAGACCTGATACATACTCTTGCAATGACCCTCTTCTACTAGGAGGTGACATTCCTCATTGGTGAATATGAACGCTGATTATGCACGCACGGTTGTCAGAAATGAATGAACTGGCAATGCAAAGGCATGAATGAGTCCAGAAAAAAATGAAACCAACTCATGGTGAAAAGCAGATGATTTCTAGATTGACTGCATTTCTGAAACCTTAGTTGCTGAAAATTGGCGATGTCTGCATTTCCATTAATTTCTTACTGTGTATTTTTGGTTTTCTGGTATGTAAGATTTCATTTAAAAAACAAAATAGTCTCTTAAACTTTTCCTTTTAGAAGACTATTGGGACAGGTTCATTAATGTGAATGTGTCTACCAGTGGGCTTTCTCAGAGGTGCTATAGCATAACGTGGGTTAAAAATATGTTCATTTTCCATTTCTGTCAGTAACATTGGAAAGAATCTCAGTGAATGGCATTTATACTCTCCATGGGCTTTATATAAAACTGGCTGAGCATTAGATTTCATATTCTTTTGTAGATCTAATTAGCATTCACATATTATTTCTTAACTGTCAGATTTCATATAGTTTAGTGCTTCTTGACATTTTCCCCCCTAATTTTCTAATGTCAGCCTCAAATTATTTCTAGTAATTTTGGAATTTCTTTTCTTACAGATGGCGTTTGTTTTTGCAGGCATTGTTAATGAAATGAGGAACCCTTATCTGGGAGGAATGGAATGTGATTTCTCTTCCTAAATTGAGAATTTGATTTATCCTAGTCTTCTCACCAAAGTGCTAAAACAAATGATAAGATTTAGCAAATTACATTTAAATTTAAGTTCCTAGAATTTCTGAAGTGGTACAGATATGAGCAATTAACGAGTTACAGCAAATTTGTGAAAAGTTGAATGACCAGAAGCCTAGGGTGGCTTGAGTTGACCAAAGCATTTTGATCTGTTTCCTTTCCCTCTTCCCCAGTTGCAGAAATGATAAATACTACATCTTAAGATTTTATTTTAAAGCTTGCTTTCTGGTCGTAGGATACTGAAGTCAATTTAGCATAGTTCTATAACTTTTTGAGTCGCTAATATTTTCTTGCTGCTGTTTATAAGTTGCCTCATTAGCTTCCGTTTTCTTAATTTGCAGTTTTTCCTTTCTAGTGAGATTTTCTGTATGCATTTGTTTAATAGCTTTATTATCCAGAGTTTTGTTTTCACTGATAATTGTTCTTTAGGGAGGAAAGTAAGGGGCAAGCTTGATAAATTTATCTTGTGGTAGAAGAAAGCAATAGGAGATGGGTTAGCTCTAAATGTCAGACAGGCAATAGTGACGAGAGTCTTGTCCGGCTTCGGACCAGTTAGGGTAGAGGAATTACTTGGAACCCTTCCACTCTCATTCCCTTTGTAGCTGCTTGGCACTCTCATGGGAAGTTACTGTTAGCCTAAAAGAATGAAAACAGCCAGTTATTTTACCACCAAGATGGGTTTATTCGGGGGTATCAGAGAATTGCCATTTGGGACCTACAACTGGTGGCAGGCAAGTCGCACAAACGAAGGAGAGAAGTGTTAGTTTATGGAGGAGGAAGTTGGGAGGGGTTGTTTGGAACCAAGGAAGTTGGGAGGGGTTGTTTGGAACCAAAGTCCCTTGGAGAGAAGCAAGAGTTCAGGGCAATGATGGTTTCTCTTTGGCTGAGTTGCAGGCTGGCTGATTCCTTGTAGGAAATGCAATGTCTGTCTTTTCAGTTGGGGTCTGTAATTGGCAGTTCTTCCTGTAATTGATGTTGGGTGGACTGGGCTCTTCTTTCTGGCCTCCCTTCTCCATTTTAGTGAGGTTTCCTGTTACTCGTTTTCACATTACAGAACCACTGCTTTTGTGGGTGAGGGGCCCCAAGTTATCATGTTGTCAGTGGGAGAGAATCAGAACTTCCTGGCTTTTTGTTTTTTATTACCTCTTCCCAGAGGGTCTTTGACAATCATTTGCTACAGACCAGCCTTTGGTATCAGAAGAACAGTTAGAGACATTGAGGAGGAAGGAATATGTAGTGGTGCTTTGGGATAGGGTGTTAGCAGGTGTGGACTGAAATATGTTTGCTTTTGGGACTTAGAATCAGAAGTAAAGGCATTTTCTCTGAGTATTGGTAGGTTTGTGGCCGATAGACATGGAATTCTGTAGTATTTCAGATTCCCCTTTACAAGTTCTTCAATAAAATTTGTGTTTCGCCTGTAGCAGATGTGTAGGGTTTAAGGGATGCTTTTTGCCCTTGACTCATTTCTAGCTCACTTAATGCTGCTAGACTTTTTTTTTTTTT
>ML101319.1:24064-44537 GCA_003697995.1 Taxidea taxus jeffersonii | reverse complement strand
AAATCTAATTGATCTGATATAAGGATTGCCACCCCAGCTTTCTTCTGATGTCCATTAGCATGGTAAATTGTTTTCCACCCCCTCACTTTCAATCTGGAGGTGTCTTCAGGTCTAAAATGAGTTTCTTGTAGGCAGCATATGGATGGGTTTTGTTTTTTTATCCATTCTGAAACCCTGTGTCTTTTGATTGGGGCATTTAGCCCATTTACATTCAGGGTAACTATTGAGAGATATGAATTTAGTGCCATTGTATTGCCTGTATGGTGATTGTTACTGTATAATGTCTCTGTTCCTTTCTGGTAATACTTTTAGGGTCTCTCTTTGCTTAGAGGACCCCTTTCAATATTTCCTGTAGAGCTGGTTTGGTGTTTACAAATTCTTTCAGTTTTTGTTTGTCCTGGAAGCTTTCTATCTCTCCTTCTATTTTCAATGATAACCTAGCTGGATAAAGTATTCTTGGCTGCATGTTTTTCTCGTTTAGTGCTCTGAATATATCATGCCAGTTCTTTCTGGCCTGCCAGGTCTCTGTGGATAAGTCTGCTGCCAATCTAATATTTTTACCATTGTATGTTACAGACTTCTTGTCCCGTGCAGCTTTCAGGATTTTCTCTTTGTCGCTAAGACTTGTAAATTTTACTATTAGATGGCGGGGTGTGGACTGATTCCTATTGATTTTGAGGGGTAGTCTCTGCACCTCCTGGATTTTGATGCTTGTTCCCCTTGCTATATTAGGGAAATTCTCTACAATAATCCTCTCCAGTATACCTTCTGCTCCTATTTCTCTTTCTTCTTCTTCTGGAATCCCAATTATTCTAATGTTGTTTCGTCTTATGGCATCACTTATCTCTCGAATTCTCCCCTCGTGGTCCAGTAGTTGTTTGTCTCTCTTTTGCTCAGCTTCTTTATTCTCTGTCGTTTGGTCTTCTATATCACTAATTCTTTCTTCTGCCTCATTTATCCTAGCAGTAAGAGCCTCCATTTTTTATTGCACCTCATTAATAGCTTTTTTTATTTCAACTTGATTAGATTTTAGTTCTTTTATTTCTCCAGAAAGGGCTTTTATTTCTCCTGGCAGGGTTTCTCTAATATCTTCCATGCCTTTTTCGAGCCCAGCTAGAACCTTGAGAATCATCGTCCTGAATTCCAGATCTGACATATTACCAATGTCTTTATTGATTAGGTCTCTAGCCTTCAGTCCTGCCTCCTGTTCTTTTTTTTGTGTGTGTGGTGAGTTTTTCTGCCCTGTCATTTTGTCCAGATAAGAATCCGCTGTTCTCCTTGTTAAGTGAACTTGGCTGGATTTCTTGTTGATCTTCTGAGGGAGGGGCCTGTTGTAGTGATTCTCAAGTGTCTCTGCCCCAGGCGGAATTGCACCGCCCTTGCCAGGGGCCGGGCTAAGTAATCCTCTCAGGTTCACTTTCGGGAGTTTCTGTTCCCTGATTGCTTTCTGTAGAGTTCCAGAGGACGGGAATGAAATGGCGGCCTCCCAATCTCCGGCTCTGAGGAGCCGAGAGCTAGGGGCCCCAGTCTTCAGTGTGCCTTCAGAGAAAAGCGTTTCATCACTCCCGTCTCCCCAGCCTCCTGCTGCGTTTGGAGAAAATCGTGCATAATCAGTCTCGTCTCACTGGCTTCTGGGAGTGCTCCAAGCTCACCCAGCCTATGACCTAGCGTCTCTGTCTCTGGCAGAGTCCCACCTGGAGTCTCCGAACCCCATAGATCTCTGAGCTCTCCCGGGTCGGAGTCTCCCCGGATCTTGTAGGGACCCCTCGCACAGAGCACCAGCCCGTGTCACAGACCACAGCTTTAGGAAACCTCGGCTCTGTCTCCGCACCGGCTTCCCTGCTCTAATATCTGTGAGCTCTGCGACACTCAGACACCCCCGATCTTTCTGTGACCTTGTGGGACCTGAGTCCATGCTGTCCCCGCGAGATCTTCACCCCAGTTTAGCCTCTGGAGCGATGTTCCTCCATGGAGCAGACTTTTAAAAGTCCTGATTTTGTGCTCCGTTTTTCCACCACTTGCCAGGAGCCGGCCCCTCCCCCTGGGGTCTATCTTCCCATCGTGTCGCATTCACTTCTCCGCTGGTCCTACCTTTTAGATAGTGGTCGATTTTCTGTTTCTAGAATTGTTGTTTTTCTTCTCTTGGATCTCCTGTTGGATTCGTAGGTGTTCAGAATGGTTTGATAGGCTATCTAGCTGATCTCCTGCTGCCTGATGTCGTCTCAGCCTGCTACTTCTCTGCCATCTTGAGTCCTCCCTCATATTGGCTTATTTTTATAACTTTTATTTCTTTATGGATTTTTATATTTTCTTTTTTGTTTACACATAATTTGTAAATAGTTGTTGAAACAACAAATTTTATGATGACTTTTTTCAGTTTCTTGTCAGATAATTCTATCATCTAATTTGTTTCAATGTTGGTGTCAGTTGATTTTTTTTTTTTCATTAAAGTTGTGATTTTCTTGGTTCTTGGAATTGTGCATGATTTTCAGTTGCATTCTGGATATTTTGGCTCTTATGACCTGACACATTTTTGGAGAAGATAATTTCTATTTTTTGAAGGAGGTTACATTTTTTTCTTATTTTTCTCAGAAGAATGTAATCCACAGTTTGCATTGAATTGTGCCCACTGAAAGACAGAGACTATGGATTTAGGCTCTCTCTTTGATTTAGCAACACTGAGAATTTCTTTAATTTTTACTTGAAATTTTTATTTTCACAATGTAGAAGTTTAAAATAATGATGATTTGATAAGTTTCACTGTATGGAAAATTATTCAAAGGTGGTTTTGTACTGATCATTCTATTTTTACAAATTGTATTTATAAGAGTATCAATTTATTATGGTACTGTTTATCTTTAAACACTCACTGTCTATTCTTATAATGAATTCACTGAAATATTTTAAAACATCATTCTTCTAAACTGACTCTAAGAAGATAGTGGTTAAAGGATTGTTTTGGAGTCTCTATATTAGGCCAAAGAGATTGTTTAAGGACTTATATATAACTTAGTAATACCTCATACCATAGTATATGTATCTGTCCATGGAAGTTGCTAGCAACATAAGCTAAAGTTTGCCCTCTTCTATAGGATGATTTACACCAAAATGAATATACTTGGGTTTCAATGAGGCACTTTGCAATTCACCAATATCATTATTTCCTTTTATAAAACATATGGCCATAATATTCTGTGTTGGGTCATATGAAGTCTTAAAAATAAGCATGGAGGCACATACATGGCTCAGTGGGTTAAAGCCTCTGCCTTCAGCTCAGGTCATCATCTCAGGGTCTGGGGATCAAGCCCTGCATCCAGCTTTCTGCTCAGCAGGGATCCTGCTTCCCCCTCTGCTGCCTGCCTCTCTGCCTCCTTGTGATCTCTGTCTGTGAAGTAAATAAGTAAAAATCTAAAAAATAAATAAATAAATAAATAAGCAAGAACAAACTTATCAGTCTACAATTTTTTTTTCTTTCCCTAGAAACAATAGAGGCAGTACCAAACAAAACAACAAGCAGCTCTTTTTGTTTGTTTTGTTTTCTATATCATATTGACATTTGTCATGGGGAATATACTTTCTTACATATTTTAAGGTTATGGCCTTCAGTTTTATATTAAGTGATGAAGGAAAAAACTTATTAGTCTCTATATTAATGATCTCTGTGGCAATCATCCTTTAAGTAGCCCAAGAGCTTTTCTCTTTTTAATAGTGAAAAAAAAAAAAGAACTCATTTTCTTTACTCTTGTTATATAAACTATTATTCAATTTTATATTCTTTTGATATATATGTACATAGGTATGTTTATGTAGATGTCCATAGATATATATATACATGCTTATAGTATGTGTCTTATAATATATAGAATATATATAGAATATACAAATATAGAATTTATATAGAATATATGAATATATTATATACACATACACATACACATATAAAGAGAAGAAGAGAAGGAGAGAGCCCATTCCTCACTAAAACAGAAGTAAGAAGAAAGATATATCAGTATTAAAATTAAATTAAAATATGTGAAGGAAAAGAAGATGTCTTAATAGTCAATGTATCAAGAATGGGAAGAAGGCTGAATAAAAATTCACTTTTTTTTAATCCCAGTTTTGAATCTCACTATTTTTGCAACATTAAGAAAAATCACATTATTTCCTGGATTTTAGTTTTATCTTCTCTAATATATTAGCCTAAATATCCACAATTCATGTTTACTTACTTATTAGTGTCAAAAATTAGCTTCAAATAAAATTGCCTTACTCACAAATGAGAGAATTATGTATATCTAAAATTGTTTTAAATAGTTCTGGGAGTCCTCAGGAAGAGACTATTTCTTCATGAGGCAGTTTGATAGGCTACTCAGTGGTGGCTGCCATTTTCTTCTAGTCTCCTCTAATAATGCATTATGAGTCTCTGCTGGTGATAACATTTCTAGTGGAGACCAAAAATTCTGAAGTTGTCAAGATACTCCCTGTAACATGATGTCTACAAATATAACTCCTATTTTTCTTGTTTTCCAGGTCACCTTGGCTTCTCCATAGTTTCTGTTATTATGATAAAAATTATAAAAATATAATTCACTGTCATTTCTACTGCATTTTGGCAAATAGGCAGAAGTTCTCTAAAGTTATGTTCTTTCTTTGATCTTTTTTATATTTTATTTATTTATTTATTGAGAGAGAGAGATATTGAGAGAGTATCTCAAGCAGACTCCCTGCTGAGTACAGAGTCAGATGTGCTGCTCGATCCCATAACTCTGACAACATGACCTCAGCCAAAATCAAGAGTTGGATGCTTAACTAACTGAACCATGCTAAGCACCTTATTTTTATAGAGATGTAAGATAAATTGTTGTTCTGTCCCAAGGATTTTGGGTTCAAAAACATGTGTAGGAGATAAGCCAGAAGACAATTGAGTTATAGATCTATACTGAATTAATTATCATCTACCACTCTTCATTTCCCACCTGCCCTATCACACTCTATCACTGAACCATAGTCTTGTAAGAAATATGTATTTCTGAACTCTTCTCTCAGTTAAGAAGAATGTTTTGCAGATGGATCTGAAACCCTTTCCAGATAAAACTGGCTAGACAATCTCTGTAGTTTCCAGTATAATGATTTTGCAGGATGTTTCCAGTTGGAATGGTCTCTTCAGGGATCCTTACCTACGATACATACAAAGGAGAGACAGTTCCTTGTATCAGTGGTCACGTTGGGAGGTGGAGAAGAGATGGCTCTGAAGAAAATATTAGTAAGCATTAGTCACACTACTACTGGAACCCTTAAGTATATATCATTAGGTGTTCATATGCCAGCCTCTTTCTCAATATATATAGAAAGACATCTATATATCTATAGCTATACACCACAAGTATACATAAATACCTGCTTTATAAAGGCAAGATTAAAAATTTCAAATATACATAATATATCATATGCAAACACCTGCAGACATGTGTTAATATTGAAAAAAATATGTATAGAAGTTGTGAGATGGGTGTTCCATCTCTCTCATATAGGAAACAGGAATACCAAAGAAGGTAAGACATCTATTCTTTTGAGCACAAGATGTCCTATGGACACAAATATTAATGTGGACATGAATAGAGACTAATGAATATCATGGGAATGCTCATGCCTTTTGTGTTTTAAACTCTTGGAAGAACATGGCTTATAAACATAAAGGGGATTTAGATGATTAATGAGGACATGATCCTATCCTACAAAAAAATCTTTCACTGTATCATACTTCTAAACATCATCATTGAATTTAGTGTTTTTTTACTGAAAATTTTTAAAAAGGGTTGAAAAAAATGAAAAGAATAATATTTCATGATTCATGAAAATTATATGTACTTTATATTCAATGTCCATAAATAAAATTTCATTCAGCACAACTGCACCAATTGATTTACATATCGTCTGTGGCTGCTTCCATACAATGACAGAAACAATTAGTTGTGACAGAAGTGATCTAGCCAACAAAACAAAAACAGTTACTATCTTTCCTTTTACAATAATAGTTTGTGAATCCCTTCGACTAAGCAATGCTGACTTTCAAGGACACCAGCTAGTAGACACAGAACTTGGTGAACAATGCCCTACTATACTAGGTCACATATGGGTCAGGAAAAACAGAGTTAACTATTTTTATATTTTATACAGATGTTTTTTGAAGAAGTAGACACTATCATACAATAGAAAATGCCTCAGCAATCTTTAATAATAGAGATAATGTTTCTGCTCACAGAGAATTAATTAATGCATGTATTTAGAAATCACTAAGCAAACTGTAATTAGGTAACAAAGCAATGAAATATTTGTAAGAAAGAGACAGTAAACAAACAAAGTAAGTATGTTACAAAGTGAATATAATACAGCAAAAAATATTAAAATATTATCAAGATGCATATTTAATTTTATCATTTGCATGCTTCCTTGTTAATTTTATTTAATTGCATCATTTGCTATTTGGAGAGAAAGAGATTTTTTTCCATTTGCTGAGTTAAACCTTTATGTAGAAATAGCAAATTGAGAAGCAATTCACATTTAGTGTTTTATTGGGGGGTATTATATTTAACATACTTTGCAAGTGAAAGTAAATACAATTATAAATCTTGGGGGAGAAATTGAGCTTGATTTGTATTTAGTATTCTTTACACAGCATTCCCCATATAAGTATCTAACAGTTAAATTAGACACTGTTAAGTACATACAAACTTAAATGCTTGAGGAGCAGGCTTAAAAATCAAAACAGTGGCACCTGGGTGGCTCAGTGGGTTAAGCCTCCAAGTCTTGATTTGGGCTTAGGTCATGATCTCAGGGTCCTGAGATTGAGCCTGTGTTGGGCTCCATGGGGGGCATGAAGCCTGCAATATTCTCTCTCTGGGGGCACCTGGATATCTCAGTCGGTTAAGCGTCTGCCTTCAGCTCAGGTCATGATCTCAGGGTCCTGGGATCAAGCCCTACATTGGACTCCCTGCTCATCAGGGATTCTGTTTCTCCCTCTACCCCCTGCTTATGCTCTCTCTTGTGCTCTCTCTCTCGTGCACTCTCTCTCTCTCTCTCTCCACCTTAAATAAATAAATAAAATATTTTTTAAAAATATTATTTCTCTGCTTCTCCCTCTGTCCCCCCATCAGCTCATGTTCTTTCTCTCTCTCTCAAAAAACAAAAAAGAAAAAAAGGGGCACCTGGGTGGCTCAGTGGGTCAAAGCCTCTGCCTTTGGCTCAGGTCATGATCCCAGGTTCCTGGGATTGAGCCCCACATCATCTGGCTCTCTGCTCAGCAGGGAGCCTGCTTCCTCCTCTCTTTCTGTTGCCTCTCTGCCTACTTGTGATATCTGTCTGTCAAATAAACAAAATCTTAAAAAAAATAAATAAAAATAAAAATAAATTTAAAAAAAATCAAACCAGAAATGTTACCTTCTTGCTTTTTGTTGACTTGCTAATTTTGGAGAGAAATACAACTACCTTCGTTTGCATCAGCCTTTTATTCACCTTGATGTAGTTTTTTTTTTCTTTAATATTTCAATTTGGTAATTTATTTAAAGAACATAGTCCAGAGATTAGGGACAAAAAAAAAAAAAAAAACACTTCTAGAATGGAAGCTGTAACTGGCTCAGTTCTATCATTTTAAAATTTTATTTATTTATTTTGGCAGTAATAAAATAAAATCACATTTTATTGTGATGACATATGCATAGCATAAACTTTAACACTTAAACCATTTTTAGGTATACAGTTTACTGCCATTAAGTGCATTCACATTGTTGTACAACCATTGCCTGCCATACCCCGACCCCTGGGCAAACACCCTTTCACTTTCTGTCTCTGTGAATCCAACTACTCTAGGTACATTTTATTAGTAGACTCATACATTAATTGTTCTTATGTGACTGTCTTATTTCACTAAGCAAATATCAATCTGCATTTCTTCTTCCTATTATTTTGGTACATACTCAGAAATGGAATGGCTGAGTCATATGGTAATATTTATTTTAAATTTTGTTGAGGATTCAGCATAGTGTGATATATTCTTGATTGAAGAAAGGAAAAAAGCTTAAGTCAGAAATCATGTATCATGGGAGCAGAGAACATTGGTCTTAGTGAATGTCAGATTTATGACATAGGGAAATTAAATTTTGGGAAATTGTAAGAAAAAAATGTTATATGCTCTTGTAGGCATCACTCAAGAGAGTAGGAGGCTAAAATCATGAGTTTCTGACTGTATAATTTTTAATTATGTCATTAGAGAATGAAGTAAAGGGAACCGAATTTGTAGCAGAAGCAGCCTCCGACATTGGAGTACTCTCAAGTGTTGTTTTATGATGAATATTAAATAATGGATATCAACTGAGAGTGGCATTTCTGTTGTCTTAACAATATTAATTGTTTTAAGTAATCATAGAGTTCATGCTTCTTACTGTAATGCTCTGTAAGAAGAGCATTCTGCTCTGGATGACATGATTGTGAGAAGTCTCATAATCCCCATGTTAATTTGAGAATTGGGAAAGCTGACAATACTTATCAGACAAAAGACCTGGAGGAAATCAATAGCTGCCTGCCTACCTCTACTGGAGGCTGTGTGTAGAAGAAGCTTGGTTGCTCTGGAGGTAAACTTGTACGAAATAGGACAAAGTGAAACAAGATCTTGATTCAACCCAAAGGATTCTCCAACCTCAAAACTACTTTGCTTCTCAGAGCAGTTAGCTTTCTATTACCAGAGGTGCCCAAGCAGAGCAAGGGATAGTCGGTTCAGGAAATGTATTCAAGTACTCTGTATTATCTAAAAATTTAAACACAGTGATATTAAAAGACTACTGACTACTTAAGAATTTATAAAATGAAGATAATTTGGGGCTTCTGTGAAGGGTTAGTGAATGGAATTTGTAAAGTAATAGGAATTATGTTAATATATATCAGTATTTAGTTAAAATTATAAAGTTAATTTTCTATAGTTCCACCGCTCCATTTATATTAAAGTATGCTTTTTTTCCTGTCTGGTTTGCTGAGTTCACAAGATTTTGCTATGATTACTAAAAGAGCTTTCCAGATGTTTTATTTTTATTTATTTTTTTAAAGATTTATTTATTTATTTATTTATTTGACAGACAGAACACAAGTAGGCAGAGAGGCAGGCAGAGAGGGAGAGAGGAGGAAGTAGGCTCGTCACGAGCAGAGAGCCCGATGCAGGGCTGGATCTCAGGACCCTGAGATCATGACCTGAGCCAAAGGCAGAGGGTTAACCCACTGAGCCACCCAGGCGCCCTTGGAAAGCACTTCTTAATAGAACACTTGCCAATCAGAGACTGTCTCAGCTTTCTTTCCTCCTTTTACTCTATAAATCTCTCTTTTCTAATGCCATTGAGCTTCTGCTCAGAAATGGTTTATTAATCACATTTTGCAAGTTTATGAATAAGCAGCCTTTATTAATGTTGTCTCAAACTTAGGTTTGTCATAGATTTCTTCCTGAAGATACTGAGCTTCATTATTAAATGGAATCCAAAAGTGAACAACAATTTCATAATATCTATAAACCCATCTTTTCCTGAAAATATTTACCCTACAGTTTATGGGTAAAACCTGAAATATCAAAGTGAAAACCTTTGGTTTGATAGTTGAGTGAACTATAAGAAGTGAGCTGGGTCAAGGATTTGGACTGAGATCAGTGGTATGTTAGTAAATGGCTAAGAACTACTTCTCCAAAATTAAAGAAAACTGAAACAAGCTCTGATTTTTGGTAGCTCATTTCAAGCCACCATGGTGGAGTTGGGAGGAAAAGGGCTTAGTGCACTCTGGGAGCTCACAGGCCAGCTCCAGCACACCAGGGAAGGACTGATACTCTTCTTGAGCATCTTCTGTGTGAAACTTTATAACACCATTTCATATCACTCCTCTGAACCTTAATGTAATTACTTTAAAAAAAAAATGAGGAAAATGCCAAATCATTAAGTTACTTGTTTAAGGTCACACAGCAAATAAATGGCATGTGGTATTAGCCTCTGCTCTCAGTATGGTACATCATTTGCAAAACGTCCATTAGAAAAGGAGTCAAGTAATTTAAATGTATACCAACCTGTTAAAATGAATAAATATCACATTTTCCCAAATGACTCATTTTTGCTGAGTCTGGTTGCAACAGAGTTTGCTTCAAAGAGGTGTGTACACACAGCATGCATCAGAATATGGGAGACACATTTCACTCTACTCAATTTTGTCAAGGGTTAGGCCTATCATGAACAAACAGCCCAGCCAGGATATTCTCTCTGCTAAGTGGCCAAACAGTTCATGGATAGTGGAACATTTTTGAGTCCACGTGCTCTGCTGGGTGCCAGGTCTTTACCTCCAGCACAGTTGAGCAGCTCACCTCCATGTCCACACTCAGGTGTGAGAAATTGTCCATAGTCACTCATGTCTAAATGCAAACCTCGTCTGTGATCGACCCAGTTTGCTTAGCTGTTGTTGTGGCTTGAAAGAAGGGAGGAAAAAAAGGCTCATTCCTGCTGTTTCTTAATTGGGACCATCTGTTACTCTTTGTCTCCACTAAAGAAGCTATAATCCAGGGCCTGGGTCTGACATGGAAATCTGGGTCTGTAAGCTTTGTAAGCTTTGGAACAGACAGCGATCTCCTAAGGGAAGGCAAAGTGCTCTGTACATAGGGGCATTGTTTTGAAGATCCCTTGTTAGAGAAAAAATATTACAAGAGCAACTACTTTTCGAAAGGAATATAAATCAATAAGAAGTATGTATTTTTCTAGAAGGTAGGGTTTCAAATTTTACTTGGAAAAGATATGATCATGAAAAGACTAGAGAGAATTCACCTGTATTGAGACCTACTATGCACCAGTTATATTACTTATGCTGTTTCACAAAAGCCCTAGAAAAATATTATTAACTACATTTTACAGGTAAAGAAACTTGAGATTCATTGTGGGCTATGTTCTCCAGGCCCAGAGCTAATACATGGCAAAACTGAGAGAGTAAATGAAGATCCCTCTGGAATAAAAGGCCATGATGTTTATACTATAGCAGGTTTTGGCAACCATAAGCCAAACCCAACTTGCCACCTGATTTTATATAAACCCCAAAAGTTAAAAATGTTTGTTATTTTTTTGTAATACTTTTTAAAAAAAATTTTATTTATTTGCAAGAGAGAGAACACTCATAAGAGAGAATACAACAGGGTGAGGGGCAGAGGGAGAGAGAGCAGCAGACTCCCCACTGAGCAGGGACCCAGATGTGAAGCTCAATCCCAGGGCTATGAGATCATGACCTGAGCCAAAGACAGATGCATAACGGACTGAACCACCCAGGCATGTTTTTGTACTGTCCATGGCTATTTTCATAATACAAGAGTACTGCTGAGGGGACCCAACAGAAATCAAATGGCTTTCAAAGTCTAAAATATCTGGTACCTTGCCTTTTATAGGAAAAAGGTTTGCATATCCCTCCACTAGACCAGTGGTTCTCCAAGTTGCGTATGCATCAGAATCATCTGGATGACTTCTTCAACACTGGGTCTCACCCAAGCTTCTTAATAGTTAGGTGTGGGGTGGGGCCAAGATTTTTCATTTGTAACATTTTCCTGGGTTTTGTCCTTACTGCTGGTTTTGGGCCCAGCCTTTGATAAGCTTTGTACATGAGAATATTTTGTTAAAATGTTTTTTCTAATATTGTTTAGCTATTCAACCAGTAGGCTTTACAACCAGGGAGTAAACCCTCATTAACTTGATAATTCACCCTTCTATAATCTTTTCTTTGTGTGATATATTTAGCACTTGTACTGCTGGATGACTCTTGTACAGTTGTTCACATTTTCATGGGTCTAGTTTTCTCATTTCTATAGTTTAAGTTTACTCAGAGAAAAAATCAAATAGTCTGTGGCCATATGACCCATGAAGGGTTAATCTCACACCACAGGTGGAAGGCAGGGTAGCAGAATGAAAAGAACACAAGCACATGTGCTTTAAACCCTAACTCTTTTGCTTGCTTTCTTCCTAAAATGAGGCATGTTAGTCTCCAAGGGCTTCAGTTTCTTCTGCTGTGGAATTATCATAATATGTGCCTCACAGAGGTACTCTGAGTTTTTTAACAGATCAAATATTGAAAGCATATACAATGCCTGGCAAACTGTAAACAACCTGGAAGCTCTTGAGGGGATCACTGTGTAATAGTTGAACAAAAGCCCTCTGTTCTGCCACTCTAGTGAAGAACATGTAATGAGGGAAGTCTTTTCCTATGCTGTGCCAGTTGACTGAATTGCACATTTCCCTCGATGGGAGTGCAGAACCCATGAAAACTTAGCAAAGCACCCATACCCACTCTATTCCCATGCAGCTTCCACCTGGACTGGTGCCTAAGGACAACCTGGACAGCATCTAGATTGATGGTTAGACTAAGTCTGTAACTGTTCGTAGAAAACTGGCCTGTTGCAACTCAGAAGAGTTAAGAATGCTAGAAAGACAACACAATGAAATCCACTGCAGCATCAACATTTGTGTTATTTGCTATCTTCTTCCAGAATAACACAGAGGTTAAGAACGCCACATATGGAAACTGACTACCACCTGGGATGGCTTCCTAACTCCATCACGAGCCTACAGTGTGGCATTAGTTTAGGTATCTGTTTTTCTCTATAGCTTATTTCATCATTTCTAGAAGTGGAACAATCCCAGAATTTACCTTGTATGGTTGTCATGAGGGACAGATGAGAGACCTTAGGTAAAGCCCTGGCCTGACCCAAGATAACATGCTAACTAGAGCAAATACTGATGGAACACTTGCCTATTCCATGAGTTGAGTTAAAGGATTTACTTATATTCATTCACTCATAAAGCAAGACAGAATTCATGCAAACTGTGAGTTCATTGAATATATAGACATATAAACCTGGAAGAGTAGGACCAATAGGTTATATGTAAGATTGCTGTTAGTATGTTTATGTGTTTGAGTGTATGTACCTATACGCACTTCTTTTTTTGATGTCACTACTATATTTTCTGACAAAAATATTTTATAATCAGGAAAAAATATACATATTTTTTGTTCTTGCTTTAAGTTTTCACCTTGTCACCATATCTTCACTCTATCTCATTTGAAAGCTTACCACTGTACTACCAAAAACATTTGGAAAAGAAGAAGAAGGAGAATCACTCAATGACCTTTGACAGAAAAAAACAAAAACAAAAACAAAAACCAAACCTTCATATGTTCTCTGTGTCAGTTGACATCTGAAGCTCAATAATATTTTTTTTTAAAGATTTTATTTATTTATTTGTTAGAGAGAGAGAGAGCACAGGCAGACAGAGTGGCAGGCAGAGGCAGAGGGAGAAGCAGGCTCCCCGCCAAGCAAGGAGCCCGATGTGGGACTCGATCTCAGGACGCTGGGATCATGACCCGAGCCAAAGGCAGCTGCTCAACCAACTGAGCCACCCAGGCGTCCCATATCTTGACCAAAAAGGATAAGAGATACTGGAAGGAGAAGGATTTCAAAAACGGTTTTATGACACCACATAGAAAGCAACCTATTTCTAGATTGTTCTGGAGCAAGGTACCTATTAAGCACAATAACATCCAGGAGCATGTCAAACAGCTAGTGCTCTGCTATTATCACAAACCAGGGAATCCTTTAAAAACTATTCTTGATGTTTTAAAGAAGCAGCATTACAGTAAGATAAAATAGAACCTAGTCTACAAGCATTGGCACCTCCTATTCCCTCTCACAGATCTACTCTTAGTTACTCAGTGCAGGTTTTTTTTTTCTTTATTGATGACCCCATGCCCATGTTCATCATTTGTTTAAGCCCCTTCCTGAGCTTTGGCGAAGATCTCTCTGAGGACTCCAGATGCCCTGACTTTGGTCAGATGGGATCCCCAACAGAACCTCCCTTCTGTCTTTCATACTGGTCTCCCTCTCAAATGGTATTTTTGGATCCTTTGTCATGGACTAGTATTTTAATGGATTACTTATTACAGTATTTTCAAATTTTGTCTGCAAAACATTGTCTGGAAAGGGCTCCATTCGT
Source organism: Taxidea taxus jeffersonii (assembly GCA_003697995.1). Classification (NCBI taxonomy): domain Eukaryota; kingdom Metazoa; phylum Chordata; class Mammalia; order Carnivora; family Mustelidae; genus Taxidea; species Taxidea taxus. The sequence continues at coordinate 30,501 of ML101319.1, read as the reverse complement.
CCATAAGTGTGAGAATCACAGTGATTGACCAGTGGACTTGCTTATGTTTTCTCAAGCACAAGGTACAAATTTACATTAACCCTTCTTTTGCCAGGACTGTTCCTACTTCTATTCTATCTTGCAGTTACCTAACCTTTTCTGATGTTCTAATTTTAAGGTAACATATAATTTTATCCTGTAAGTTTTCCTCAATTTCCATCTCCCTGAGATAGTTTCCTGTCTTTTGCTACCCATTAAATTTCATGCTCCCTTCTTCCATCATATTTCCATTAAGGCATAACGATCTACTTAATAGTTTTTAGATATTTGAAGGAGTATGCTCATATATTTTATTCTTTCCCCCCTTTAACCTCTGTATCCCAGAACAAAATTTTATAGTACACTTAGGTGGATAACAAAGGAGGAAGAAATATTTAGTCAATGTTGAAATGATGGAATGATGAACATAATTTTCCTGTGCTCTTTCGGCTTTTTCTGTTAAACCAGAGACCTAAATAAGATCAGTCTGAGAGTATTTTCATCTTTAAGCTTTAAGTGATAGTAATTATACCAGAAAGTATTTCATAGGAGAAAGAACTATTTAAAAAGCCAACAATACATTACATGTGTGACACACATTAAAAATAGATTAAATATTTATCTAAAACTCTGTCCTGAAATGCTCAAGCTTCATCTTTACTCTATGTATGAAAATGATTCATTAAGAGCTTACAAGTTACAACTGGTTACCAGAAAGTAACATATTCTTCCTCATACTAGAAATCCTTCACCAGCAAGCAACTTCCAGGGATAACAGGGAGAGTATCAGATGTTCATGCAAAAACTATTATCGTACTACTCATTCTATACTAAGATGATTGCTAAAATTTATTTATGTGATTTCCATTAATGTTTTTATGATTTGAGTAATCCTAGTTCAATATGATTCCAGGCATCTTGATACTTGAAACATATGAATATTGGTCTAGTGTGTACATTTTCATCTTAAAAATAGCATATAAACAAAATACAACTCTTACTCCCCCTTGATTCCATTGTACCAAAGTTTCATTCTGAACCTCCAAAAATCACTGGTATTATCATTATTCATTCAACTGTTATATACTTAGAAGTTCTCATTTTCAAAATGCTATTGGGAGTAGAAAACCATACTTGAATATATTTTTATCATTAAGCTTTTATTTATTAAGTACAATCAGATTTAGAAATAATCACTGACCATGCAAAAATCCTGGAAATTGTAATAATGAAATAATATAAATTAGTCTTTTCTTGCCCTTGGGGAGAATTTGTTCCTAAGTATTCAACTATGGGAAGCAACAGAATTTAATGGAAATACAGTCTTGCTAGATGCTAAGAGTTCTTGTTATTCTATTTTTTTGATGATCTTGAGCAAGGCATTTACTTAGCTGTAAAATGAAGATTGATGGATTTATAAGGTGAATTAGAGATGGTTACCAATTCTATAGCTCTAGCACTGAATATGTATATTTCATTGTGACAGACATTGTTTCTGGGCCAATAGTTACACACACACACACACACACACACACACACTTTTTGGCTGCTTATAGAGTCTATTTTCTACTAAAGAAGCTGAAAATACCAGGCGCTTATTATCACAGTCATGCCTTCCCCATCTAGAGAATGGTTATAGGTTCCATTCCTGGCTGGTGGGATCTAAAAAGTCTGCAGCTGGAAGTCTAAGAAGGCTTCCTCTTGTTAATAAAATGGAAGACATGGGGGCGGGGAATGTCTCTGTTCTTTGCTACACCTCTATGTATCACTTGGAGAGTCCGCCACAGTGCTCGTACCCTGAAGGAGACAAAACCATCCATTAAAAAATGTCAGAACTAAAAAATACAAAGATCTTCAGTTCATAATGGTATTGTTGGGTAGATAAGCTGATTCTCTAAACTATTTGTTTGAGATGTAATAAATGACTTAAATCTCCAATCGGCTATTAGTTGAGCTCTGCCTAAAGCCAAAACACCTCCATACAAGTATGATTATCACATAGTCTCCTCTGTATTTATAGATATGACTTTGTTCCAATTCACCACAGATCTTTTAATGCATGGCCCAGACCATTACACAAATGAGATCTCTTTTCAAATGTTCACCTTCTTAGGAGATGTTTACTGACTATCCTGTATAAAATAGCTATACTCTCATCACTGAATCTTCTTTTATCTCATTCTATTTTTCTTTTAAGCCCTTATCAATTTCTGAAGTTATTTATTTATATTATGCCTGACTAATGTATTATCTTTCTTTCTCTAAAATGTAAGTTTTATGAGGGCAAGACCATTATTTCCCATAAATGTCTTATTTTTATAGCATCTACAACAGGTTTTGGACAAAGTTGGTATTTGATAAATATCTCTTGTGAACTAATGATAGTTTTAAATTGTACCCCCATATATGAAAGTTCTTTTGATTGTTAGTGAAAATTTTGGCAAATTCTAAACACATAAGAGAGCAAAGCGAACATGATTTACCTTTTATAAAATTAATTCATAAAATATAAGTTATTTGATACATATTTTATGTATGCATTGCATATATTTATTTTCATAACATAGTCTTAAAACTTTATGATATAAGAAAGAAATGATACTGTAATATATAAAAAAGAGTCAGCAAGGAATTGAAATAAAATAAGATTGACAGATCCATTCATTTATTCAAAATTTTTGACTCTCTCTGCTTGACTTATTTCACTCAGCATAATCTCTAAATTTTATTAGACATAGACACATATCTTGGTATACATATTAGATTTTCAAATAAAATTTTTAATATTTTATTTATTTATTTGAAAGACAGAGATTACAAGTAGGCAGAGAAACAGGCAGAGGGAGAAGAAGGGAAGCTGGCTCCCCGCTGAGCAGAGAGCCCGATTTGGGGCTCAATCCCAGGACTCTGGGATCATGACCTGAGCCGAAAGCAGAGGCTTTAACCCACTGAGCCACCCAGGCACTCCAAAATTACATATAATTAAATGATGAAATAATAATGATACATTTTTTACTTCTACATGATGCATCTCTGTTAATTTTTTTTAAGTGAACATATAAAGATGTAATCTGTAAAATGGTTCACACATGATGCTAACTGCTAGGACAAATCTCTGTTCATCTAAAACTAAATGTCCAGTTGGAGAAATGAGCATTTAAACAAGTGAGTGTAAAACATGATTTAGTGCTAAGATAGAAATTTTTACTGGTTAAAGAGTCTCTCTCTCTCTCTCTCTCTCTCTCTCTCTCTCTCACACACACACACACACACACACACATACACACACACCTATTCAAAGTTGAAGCAAGAGATTTTTCAAAATTTTTCTTTACTCCAGACCTATTCTTTATTCCATATCAATATTCTTCCACCCTTTTCCTCTTACCATTAAGGAGAAGACAGCAGTTCATTTATGGAACAGGGAGATATCCTCACTAATAGACAGATTGCTCAGTATCTCTGCCCAGTCTCTCCTTTCATGGATGTATCTGGAAGAGTAATTTCATCCACAGCCTGCACTGCATACGTGCTCAACCAGCCATTCTCACATCAACTTCCTACCCAAACCTTGACAGGCCAGAGGATGAGAGTCCTCAAAATTGAAATTAAATAGGGAATGACTGGGAAGGAGGATGAAAACACATTAAGGTAAAGAATTTAAAGTTCAACACCAATGCAGCTTTTGGCAAAATTTTGCATTAAGTGTCATTGGGAAACCTAACAACATTTAAGAATAAATAAAGGTTCTTTAATTTATATAACTCTCAAGAAGACAGAGTTAAAGGATGAAGATGATGGGTGGGGTAAAATTAAGAGGTTTCAAATATTATCATAATAAAGAAACTCAAATAAACCTCCAACCAAAAACTTAAACTCTACTGTGATTCTTAATGTGCAGCCTATTTGGGGTGAGTAGATTAAAAAAGCCCTCCCAAAACAAGGGAAGGGATGGTAGAGAGTACAAATATAGTTTGTAGTTTCCCAAGCAGACAAAGGGGTGGGAGTAAATTATTCATGCTGAGGTGTATGTTTCCATCAATTAAACATCAAATACCTTATCATATGCAATGCTAAGCACTCAACAAATATGTAGGATAAATTGAAACTCAAGAAATCATAACTGTGAGAACAATGGATACTTTACACTAATAATTTCACCAAGTTTTTTCCTGATAAAGTCTACTTAATTAAAGAAAATATATCTAAGTTATGCATAATTATTTTTCCATTATCATACTATTATGCACACCCAATTAGATCCTTCCAGATTTAAGTTTAAATGTAGAACATTTTCACCCATTGTTTGTTTAGATTCATTTTTTCATATGTTTCAATTTATACAGAGAATTTATAGGTTTATACAGACATCCCTGTGGTTAAGATAGAGTTGTTTTCATGGATACTTTAATGTTCACTGAATGATGGGAGTACACAGAAACTATGCTCAACTGAAGCACCCCTATAAAGCAAATATATATATATATATTTTTTTACCTTCTTACTTCCTTCTCTTCTTTCCTCTATCTCTCTTTTCTTTCTTCCTCTGTCCTTTTTCTTTTCTTCTTTCTTTCTTCCTTCCTTTCTTTCTTTTTCTCTTTCTTTCTCTCTTTTCTCATTTATAATTGATAGATAATATGGAACACCAAATACATACCAGAAATTTAAATAGATGTTGGAAAGTTGAGTTACACTGACTATGATAAATGAATCTTTCTGAAGCTATTGCTTCAATTGCTTCCAAAACAATCTCTTGTCCATTTCTAGTCATAAGGTCCCTTTCTGGTATAAAGAGAATAGGGAAAGTTAGAATAGGTGGATCAGTGTATTTCCCAGTCCAGAGGCTCTCTCAGACTTTGGTGCAATTGACCACATCATAGGGAAAATAGATTGTGGGGGCATCTGGATGAGACACCTAGGTAGGGGTCTGAATGAAGTTGGAGTGAAAACCACTTTGTAATAATCCATATATGGAGTATGGTCTTTCCTCTATTTCTCCTCCTCTATGTCACATATCTATAACATAAATTCTAGATACAAACTATTTTTTTGCTTTATATATATATTCGTGGAAGAGGCATTTTTAGCTGCCTTGGTGACTGTTACCTCTCAGAACTGCTTGAATATTTTTAGATACTGAGTATCCCTTAAAAATAAATGATGGAAGAACTCCTTGAACTTCACCAATAAATTCTGCTAAGGGGAGAATAGAGTAATATTCAGTGATCTAAACAGAAACAAGCAGAAAATACAATATTATGATTTTACTGTTAGAATGATACATTAATTATCTGAATAAATGTTTGCACTCGTTATGTTTCATAATATTTAACTAGTGATAGTTGTCAAATTGTTACTGCAGCAAACATGCATTCATTCAGTGGTCATATGAAAACCACAAATATAAACTTAATTCTAAGGGCTTTTAAAATTAAAACTTACAAAATGGCTATAAATAAGAACTATATTGTTTCCTGAATGTGATTCATCTTTTTCTAACTAAAGCTGAGAATTTTTGTATGAAATGAATTTAACTCTGACATTTTGAATTTAATTTAATTTGAATAATTTTTTAAGGATTATATACATAAGAAAGTGTGGAATAGTGTCAGCAAAAATGGTGAAGTAAAGACCTCTCAAAACTTTATTCAGTTATACAAACAGTGAGAAAACTTCTAAGAATTGACTTCTAAATAAGGAAAATGTAATCAAAAGAAACTTTTCTTGAGGAAACTCAGTTGCTGGACTTTCTGTAAAAGGACTTAAATCAGCTATTTTATTTATTTTTTATTAATTATTTTTATTAACATATAATGCATTATTTACCCAGGGGTACAGGTCTGTAAATCATCATGTTTACACACTTCACAGAACTCACAATATCACATACCTTCCCTAATGTCCATAGCCCAACCACCCTCTCCATACCCACCTCAGCAACCTCAGTTTGTTTTGTGAGGTTAAGAGTCTCTTATGGTTTGTCTCCCTCCCAATTAAAAACTGAAGGAACACATAAGAACAATGTCTTACTAAATAGTAAATATCAACAAAGATAGATTTATATCTTTGTATCATTCATCTTTATGTTTAACTTGTTGAGAAATTACTCTTCCACAGTAGTTGCACCCTTTCACATTCCTACCAGAAGTATATGAGGGTTCCAATTTCTCTGCTTAAGAAGAATCATTTTTCAGCTTTTTAAAAAATCATCCAAAAATGCATACAGTAGTATTTCATTGTGGTTTTGATTTGCATCTCCCTCATGTCCAATGATATTGAGCATCTTTTTATGTGACTAATCATCATTTTCTGTCTCCTTTGGAGAATTTTCTATTCAAAAGCTTTGCCCAATTTTTTTTTTTTTAATCAGGCTATTTCTTTCTTTCTTTCTTTCTTTCTTTCTTTCTTTCTTTCTTTCT